>VXBB01005715.1:18851-32620 GCA_013399915.1 Illadopsis cleaveri
CTGGGGTGGAGAGGTCACTCCACCATCCCCAACATTTCCTCCCGTCCCCGCCGAGGCCGCCAATCCCCCCAGGACGGGGAGCAGGGAATGCACAGAGCATAACTCACTGCACCCCCCGGCCTCCTCCCCAAAACAAAACACACACCCAGAAACAGAAGGGAACCGGGCAGGAAAAACCCGACGGTAACTCCACAACAATTCCAGGCGGTCTCATTCCCGGGAGGAGGCTGCTCTGCCCTCTCCTGCATCCCCTCCCTCCACCAGAGCCCCTCGATGATCCCGGGCCAGGTGCCCTGGGCCAGCCCTCGGGGCCATTCCCTCATTTCATTCCGTGCACATCCCAGCTGGCATTTCAGCCCCCAGCCAGTGCCAGATTTCTCTCTGCTGAGCCAATGCACTTGGAAATACATGACGACTTCAGCAGATTAATTGGAAACACAGCCTGGGTGTTGCAATCCCAGGAATGACTCCAACTTCAGGAACAAATGTTTTCATAGAATCACAGAATCAGAGAATATTCGGAGTGGGAAGGGACCCACAAGGATCATCCAGTCCAACCCCTGGCCCTGCACAGACAGCCCAAAAATCCCACCCCGTCCACCCCTGGGAGTGTTGTACAAATGCCCCTTGAGAATTTGGCATAACTTCACCAGTTTGCTGAACATTTCCAGCTAAACTGGGACAGACTCTGCTCACACCTGGGATTACTCTTTTAATGTGGCGCCTTCCAATTAAAAACCTTCTCAAGAAGATTTAAGACACATCACGGAAGAAGAGGCAAGAAGAACAATTTTACTTTGCTCTGTAAATCTCCTCTTAAAACCTTGATGGTTTTGAGCATCCCGGGGCTCCTCCAGCTGCTCCACAAAACCAGACCCAAACTCTTCCACCAAGAAAACCCACCAGGGCTGGGAGAGGGATGATGATGGAGGAGGGGTGGAGGAGCGTTCCCGGGATGGAAACCATCCCTGTGCCTCTCTATTTTCCACCCTTCCACAGCAAAACCTCTCCCCTTGCAGGGGTTTCAGCATCATCCTGCACTTTCTCTGCTCATCCCTGTTTGCTGCCAACCTCTGCAGCCCTTGCAGCCCTTCAGAGGCTGACCCTGATGATACTGGAGGTCTTTAACAACCTCAACAATTCCACGATTCTCCCCCGGCTGCCAGAACTGCAAAGCCCTTTGGTGGCTGTGCAGCAGCTGCCGAAGCTCAGGGGTGATAAGGGAAGGGGAAAATCTGGTCTATCCACCCTCAGAGCCTGGCAGGGAGCTCTGCTTTGGCATCCCACTGCCAGGGCTCCCACAGAAAACCTGACAAGAACTGTGTGGGATGCGGAAGGAGCCTGTGCAGGGAAAACGGGGAGCTGGGAGCTCGGCTCTGAGAGCACCCGAGGGTCGGTGACACCAAAGAGGGGGGTCTGGAGGGAGGGACGGGCTCTAGGGGGGCTGTGGCTGCTTCAGACCCCTGTGGCTGCTGCAGACACGGGGCAGTGCCTGGGTGAACTCCTGCTCTTTGGTGTGGAGTGAGGAGCAAGCGAGAGCAGCCCCTGCCTGGCAGGCCCCCGTGGAGGCCACGATTGCAGCGAGATAAAACAACATTTGAATCTTCCCAGAGACATGAGCTCCCACAGGCCTGGCTCCTGGAGCTGCACCTCCTCTCCCAGCTGTTTGGCTGCCCCTCTCAGCCCAGCCCTGCCAGAGCTGGAGCCTGAGCCAGGAGCAGCACAGGCTGCACAAACCCTCCCCAGAGCCCCCCCTGCCCCACTCCAGACTTAAATTCACTGACCCAGCCCCAAATCCAATTCCCTTCTTAGCCTTTGCCTCACGGAGCTCTTTTTATTCCTGCCCAAAAGCCACAATTCCCAGCCAGACCTTTGGGGTGTGATTCCTCCTCCCTGCCATGAAGTCAACGTTAATTTGGATAATCTGACAAAATAAAAACCACCAGGTTTTGTGACGAGGTGACACTTTTTGCTCATCCCAGAGATCTTTCTTTGGTGCGTCCCCATCCCCATGACTGGGAGATCCATCCAAAAAGTGCCCAGCATGGGAATGGGAAGCTCTCCTCCGAGCTGGGCTGTCGGGGTCAGGCTGCCTGGTCAGCGGGAGAGCTGCAGCCAAGACTCATCTCTCATTCCTAGGGTCAGGAATGTGCAAGAGCTGCTGCGAGGGGATGACCACAGCAGCCACGTGGACTGAGGGAATGTGGCGGGGTTCTGCAAGGATCTGCTCCAGCCTCCCCCCTCTGCAAGCCAGGAGAGGCAGGAGGAGCAGGGAGGACACGCGGATTCGTGCAGATCCAGCACACGCCCCAGCTCCAAACCGAGCTGAGCCCGCAAATCCTTCTGCAAGTTTCTCTGTCCCACCTCCAGATGTGCCAGCACCCCGTCCTACACCCTGCACCCCTCCCAGGCACACCCTGCACCCTTCTCTGCTCTCCTGGCACCGTGTCCCAGACACCTCCACGTGGGGCTGGGCTCTGCTGGAGCTGACATCCCCCCCAGTGCCAGCATCCAGCTCCCCCAAACCCAGCCCCATCCCTCATCCCCAGCACTGATCCAACCCAGCCCCAGCTGGGACAGCACCTCCACCCAGGCACAGTTGTTGTGACTAAGGCAGACAGACACCCCGAGAATCCCACTGAGGCAAAGAACACAATCCAAACCCTCCCAGCTCCCTGCTCCCGCCGGAGCTTTCACGGGTTCGTCATCGGCACTGATACAGATCCACACCTCGGAGCACAAACAAGGAGGCGGCCAAGGAACCCTCAGGAACCACAAAGGAGACTCGTGGAGGCCTGGCCAGGGCTGGAGCTGGCTGCAGATGTTCCTCCAGGGACTCCCCCGTGCTGTGATTTGACGCTGATCAGATGTGGCGTCACCGGGATCGTTCACACAGGAGGGACAAAGCACAGCTCAGCCCCTGCCTCCACGTCCTGCTCTGCTCCAGCTGCCAAAGGAGCCGAGGCCTTGAGTGTCCTCTGCCCAACCAACCAGCCTGGGCCTCACCATCACCTCTCCCTGCAAGGCAGGGCCTCCCTTTTGCAGCTTTGAGCCTTTTCCCCTTTCTGAAGTGGGGAGTGACAGCGCATTGAGAGCATCAAAGAGTCACGAGTCCTTACTCCCACCTGATGTCCCATTTCCTTACTCCCACCTGATGCTTTTTGGCACCACCCAAAAAGCACAGACTCGGCAGAGCTGCAGCTCCTGCAGTGATTTTGGAGGGCTCCAGCACAGCCACCAATAAAAATCCAAATAAAAATACACAGCCAAATAAAAATACACAGCCACAGCACTGCCTGGGAGGGAGCAGCATCACCTCTCTCCT
The DNA here is from genome assembly GCA_013399915.1 of Illadopsis cleaveri. Taxonomy (NCBI): domain Eukaryota; kingdom Metazoa; phylum Chordata; class Aves; order Passeriformes; family Timaliidae; genus Illadopsis; species Illadopsis cleaveri. The sequence goes on from VXBB01005715.1 coordinate 22,177, forward strand.
GACAGAACTGCTCATGGAATGCTCCCCCCAGGGCAGGAGGATGCTCCAAGCACCTCGGAGAGCTGCAGGCTCTGAGAGCTCCCTCTGCACTCCCTCCCTGAGCATCCCCAGATTTTGGGGCACCACAGAGCCCTGCAGATGATTTTCTGACACAGACCCAGAGTGCCAAAGGCCCTCCTGGCCCAGCTGTGCCCTGCAGGGGGACGGGCCGGACCTGCCCAGAGGAGGGCACGGGGAAACTCCTCCGCCAGAGCTCCCGGGGGAGCAGAGCCCGTGTGCTCACAGCCTCGGGTCCTGCCCTCGACACCCTCAGCTCTGCGGGAACCCTCGGCTTTGGAAAGGCCGCGCTCCCGGTGATGCAACTGGGGAGACTTTTTTCATCCCCGGCTGTTTCCAAGGGGACGAGGTGGAGGAACCAGCCCGGTTTAGGAGCTGACCCCTCGATGCTGTAACCCCACCTCCCTTCCCCTCCCTCCCCCAGGGCCCCGGGGCCTTTTGCTCACACGGTTCCTGCAATTCCTGGCCCTGGGCTTCGAGGCTTCCGCCACCATCTGGGCTCCGTTTAGGGGAGCTGATGTTTTTCACAGGGCTGTAATCTAAACTTTGGGATTGAGTTTACATCTCGCATACCAGCGTCTCACCGCCGGGCCCGGCGGCTGCCAGCCCTGTGCCGGCAGCTCCGGATACCCGGGAACGGGGCAGGGTCAGTGCAGGGATCCCAGATCAGGGATCCCAGATCCACAAACCCCCTCTGGATCCCTCCAACGAGCTGGGAATCAGCTCAGCTTCCCCCCGGGAGGCTGCGATGGGAGACAAAGCCCGACATCAGCATTATCCATCTCCAGCAGCAGGAAATTCCCCAGCCCGGCGGCTGGAGATGTGAGCACAGGAAGGAGAAGCAATCTGGGAGCAGGGATGCAGAGAGAGCCCTGCTTGTGCTCCAAGCCCAGGGTGACAGAGCCACCTCAGGGCCCACCAAGGCTCCTGAGCCAGCTCAGGTGACAGCTGGCACCCCCAAACCCCTGCCAGCCCCCTCCACATCCTCATCCTCAGCCTTCCTCCACCCTCCTCGCCGGCTGCAAGGTGGGCAGAGCCGCAGGCAGCGTCCCGAGGCAGCCAAGGTGGCTTGATCCCAGCAATCCACGAGGCTCAGCCAAACCCAAAAAATAATGTTTTCATACTTTGACTTTTCAGGCAGGATTTAGTCATTTGTGGACACGAGGCCTTGGCAGGGCCGCTCACCTACCCCAGCCCGCGGCTGTTTACGGCGGCAGAGCCTTGGAAGGAGAGGGAAGATTTGTGGTTTAATCCAGGTGAATTATTCCCTGCTGGCTTTATGGAGCCTGCAGATGGTGCAGAAGGGGGGGATTCAGCATCCCTGCACAGCCAGGGATGGACCCAGAGCAGGAGATGAGGCATCACAACACAGCTCACCCCCACAGCTCCACAAATACTGCCTGGACAAACCCAGCAGGAGTTTTGTCCTGTCCACCTAATGGCTAAAACATGAGTTAAGGGCAGAGAAGCCAAGCCCTGGCTGGGCACACTCGTGGTAAAAGGCAGAGTGGCTGAGAGCTGCTCTGCCATACGAGAAAAGCAGGTTCCACCCCAGCCTGGTGGGGCTGTGCAGGCTCTGTTTGCTCAGCCCAGCACCCGGAGCTGCCAGGGAGAGGGCAAGGGGAGATGGATCCAGCCCCCGGATCTGCCAGGGTATCCCTCAGGAACCCTCCATGCCCAGGATCCAACATGAGCTCCAGTAAACTGCTCACCTTGGTGTCAGATCCAAACTGCCCAGGCACAAGCCCGAGGCTTTATCTGCTGTCTCCTCCCTCCTCCCACGTTTGTTATTAAACCAACTACGGCCACTTATTTACAAATCCTGCCTCTTAAACCAGCAAAGCCACACCACAGCTCCTGAGTGCCACACTGTGTCCCACGGCCTGAGGGATGGCAGGAGCTCATCCCCACACACCCTGTCTGCCTTCAAAGCTCATCCACCACGAGGATCCCACCATGATGAGGATTGCACCACCATGAGGATCCCACCACAACTGGGATCCCAACATGACCAGGATCCCAGCACCATGAGGATCCCAGCACCATGAGGATCCCACCGCAACCAGGATCCCACCACAACCAGCATCCCACCATTATGAGGATCCCACCACGACACTTCTGCATTTTCACCCAGCGGCCAAACCACCTGAAGCAGCCAAGTGGAGCAAATCTTTATGGAAAGGGAGCCACTCCAGAGTGGAGCTTCCTAACCAAGCGTGGGACAGAGCTCGGAGACACAGGAAGGATTTGCTGAGGCAACCCTGGGATCAGCAGCACAAACCCACTAAGGCCAGCCACTGGCAGGAGGAACGAGGAACCTCCGTTCTGAGGAGCCTCCGTGCGATCCAGGCACTCCAGCAGAAGTTGCACAGCTGTCCCGACTGGGAACCACAGATAAGGCTCAAATGATTCATTCAGTGTAAACTTTTATTTGTTCTTGCTTAGCCAGAGGAGCCAGCAGCTGCTAATGCTGAACTGGGCCGGCTCCCAAGCGCAGACAAAGGCCTGCAAAAATGGGTTTTTAAGGAGGAACTGAATGTTCAAAAAAGCAATCCTAGAAGAGGGAGTTAGAAAGAGGGAGTGCAGCGCGGCGCAGGAGGAAGAGGAAGCCAGAGAGCACCTAAAAATAAATTTTAAAAAAAGCAGCGAGGCGCAGGACAAAGGCCTCGCGCGCACGTGACCGTTCCCCGCAGCGTAGGCAGGATGCGAGCTCGGAACACAACACTCCCTCCCCAGCAACCCCACGTACCGAGCCCCAGCCACCTCCCAGCACGGCCAAAGTCACTGCCAGAACATTTCCCACCCGGGACAGGGCTTTTTTCCCCCGTGCCATAAATCCCCCAGGTGCAGGATGCTGTCTGTGCCCTAAGCTGAGCGTGATCCACTCTGGGGTTGGAATGCACCTAACCCAGCGAGGCTGGAGTCAGCCAGAATAGCTTGGAAATGTTAAAGGAATTGAAAGGAAGGCTGGAAAATGAGGTGTCTCCCAAGAAGCACCCTTGAAAATAGCCAAGTCCCGTGGAAGCACTACCCAGGGGTTCCTCTGCATCCTCCCAGGCAGTGCCTTCACCAGATCTGAGCAGAGCTCAACTCATAAGTTCACTCTGAAACAGGCAGAAAATGCAGCTGACAAAGGAGCCTGTCCTGGATCCGCTGGTGCAGCTGGGACCGACCCTGTCGCTCCCCTCCCGTGGCTCCAAGGCTGCAGAACGACCCGAGCTGGGACCCTCCTGCAGGACAGCAACCCTCAGTGCCCCGAGCCTGCCCTGCTGGTGGCTGTGCCATCAACCCTCAGTGCCCTGAACTTGCCGTGATGGTGGCTGATCAACTCTCAGTGCCCCGAGCCTGCCCCGGTGCTGGCCGTGCCCACGGGACACCGTCGGGAGCTCCACCCCAAACCCAGGAGCAAACCCGGCATTCCCTGTCCGCGGTGCATCCCCAAGGATGTTCCCTGCGCACCTTCCCGCAGCCCCGCAGGGAAGGAACAAATCCCCAGGGACGGGAGAGGCACTTACAGGACGGGCTGAACATCACCAGCGTGGTGGTGGAGATCTCCAGCCCCTGAGAACATCCAGCGAGTTCCTCTCCCGGGAAGCCGCGGCTCCGCATCCCACATTCACTTCTGCTTCATCCCTGCCGCCCACCCGATCCTCGGCGCGGCGGGGAGAGCATCTGAGCCGTGCCGAGCTGGGTCAGACGCAGAGCGAGGCCACGGGAGCAACCCCTCAGAACTGACTCATCCCGTCCCGGAGCGGCTCCGGGCTCCGCCGGGAAACGCAGCGGCTCCGGCAGCGTTTATTTCATACCCACACCCAGCCGGGGTCCCTCAGAGCCCGCAGCCGCGCTGCTGCCCAGCCGGGCTGTACCCGCAGCGTCCCCTCGGAGCCACCCCGGGCCAGCGGCAGGAGCCCTGCATGGCACTCGCTGCTGCTCCTCACGCCGCGGTCCCTGAGCTCATGACTGAGTAACGCCGGCGAGCCAAGAATAGAGACCTTGAAGTGAAACCTCCCGGGATTGGCAGCTATTTCGGGCGCGCTCAGCCGCCGGGGCTGCGTGACATAAGAGGATATAAAAGAGGAAACTGTGCACAACAACTCTCACCTCACCGAGAGAGGCTCGGGTAGCAGCAGGTAGGGCAGCTGTGAGTGCCCTTGAGGCAAAGCCAAGGCTGTGACAACCCCCCGAGGCCNNNCCCCCGAGGCCACCCCCGGCCTCCCAACCCCAAATCTCAGAGTGTCTGCAGCACTGGGACCCTCAACGGGCTGTCCCCAGCCCCAAAAACATCCCGAGCATCTTCCAGCAGGAAGTGCAGAGCTGCAGTCCAGGGTGGCCACGGCTTCTCCACGCTGGGATGAGGCCAAACCCCAGCACAAACCCGCACAGCCCACGGCGAGCACAGCCTGCTGCCACAGGTTCAGCCTGCCCAGGCACCTCCGTGGAGCAGGAATTGCAGTGGCCAAAGGAGCCTCAAAGGGAGCCGACAGGACCGAGGCAACCAGAGCACCCCCAAACCCCAAATCAAGCCCAGCTCAGCCCCTCGCAGCTCCCAGCTCAGCTCACCCCTGGAAGGAAAGGCTGGGATTGCACCCAGCCACCAGATGTGGGGAGGAAAGATCTGGTCCTGGTTAACAACAACCAGCGTCAAGATTAATTTAAGTGGCAATTCTGGGAGAGAGTTTGATTTTGAACCCTTAGATACCAGGAAAACAAACACACGAGCTGCAGTTTCTGCAGATCAAACTCAGCACCTGAAACCAGCCCCTGCCAGTTCACAGCGTGTCCATCGCAGTCAGCAGCTGCATTTGAACACTCGTGATGCCAGTGTGCTCTGCCAGCTCACTCACATCCCAGAAATGTGATTGCTCCTGGGTTCTCGGTCAGGAGTAAGTCACCAGCAGGGATTGACAGAGTCTACAGTGATAATCAGGAAGGAATTCCTTCCTGTGAGGGTGGGCAGGCCCTGGCACAGGGTCCCCAGAGAAGCTGTGGCTGCCCCTGGATCTCTGGAAGTGTCCAAGACCAGGCTGGACAGGGCTTGGAGCACCCTGGGACAGGAGAAGATGTTCCTGCCCATGGCACTGGATGAGTTTTAAGGCACCTCCCAACCTAAACCATCCCATGATTCCATGAAATAACTGAATTCTCCAAAGATCTGTTCTAAAAACACCCTCCAAAACTTACAGAGAGCATGAGGGGGAACCAGGCACCTCTGATCCCATCCCTCATCCAGACAGCGACAGCCAATTAAAACCATCCAGTTAAACCCAGCTTTCCAAAGGCTGAATTACCATCACAAGCCACAGATCTGCTTCATGTGCAGTTCAATTATCCCAGCGTGTGGCCCAGCACTGCTGTCCCTGCGCCAGCAGGTGACAGGACCCAGACAGAGCTGTGGCAGGGACTGTCCCTCGGTGTGGGGACCCTCCCTGGGACAATGCCACCTCCACTCTGCGTCTGCCACTGCAGCCTTGGAAGAGGGAAAAGGCCGAGGCAGGGATGATCCTGAGCTCAGCAGAGGCTCCTGCATTCTGGGACAGCAAGGTGCCAATGCCAGGCCCTGCCTTGGTCCCCACAGCAGGACAGAGAGACCAGAGTTCCATGGGTGACATGCAGGTGACAGGAAGGACACGGCAAAACCTGGGAGTGAGCAAGGCGAGGGATGTGGGAGAAGGAGGGAGCAGGGACACAGCCCAGCTCTGCTGTGAATATTCCCACCCTGCAGCCAAGGAAGATAACCCCAACAGCAGCTGCTTCCAGCAACCTCCCCAGAACTGCTGAAGGCAGCTGGATGGAGCAAAGAGGCCCAGGCAGGAGCAGAAGAGACAATTTTCACGTGGAAGTTGCACCCCCAGGCTAGAGATGAAAGTTATTGTCAGTGCATGGAGCCCTGGGCAAACCTGGGCAATTTACATAAGCCTTGAAGTTTAGGAAAGCATAAAGGAAGAAAGAAACTGAGGGAGCAATCCTGCCTTTGTCTCCAGCATTGCCAGGAAGTTCTCCACATTTTCTGTGCTGCCCAAGGCTCCCCTTACGCAACAGCGGCTTATGAAAATCAGCCTCAGCATCAACAGTTGTCCCCTCCCTTTTGTGAGAGATCCTCCTTCCATGGGAGATCCTCATCCTCCTTCCACGGCAGATCCTCCTTCCACGTGCGATGCTCCCTCTACGGCATATNTGGGTGGATGCTCCAGGCAAAACAGGGACACCCAGTTAGGGGTAAAAACTCCTTCCATGAAGGAAGAACATAAATAAAACAGATTAGGGGTAAAATTAGGGGTAAAAATTCTCTCCATGAAGAGAAACGAGGCTCTCCTGGAGACCACTGTGAGCCACCCCCAGTTCCCAGCTCTTCCCCCAGCTCCTACACCTCTGCCCTCCTGTTCCCCACCTTTGGTCCCACCTTTCCAGCCATGAGCATGCCCAGCTCAGCAGGGTTTGTTTTGCACTGCTGGGAGCCGTGTTTTGATCCAGCTCTGCAATGCAGCCCTGTGGAAGAGCCAATTCTCCCTCTGGCACCGTTCCTGCTCCTGGATACCAACAGCTCACGGGACAAATCCCGATGGATCCAGGTGTGGGGATGGTTTGTCACTGTGCTGAGGGGCAGAGCAGCCAGGGCCCTGGAAAACCCCACAAACACCATCCTAATCCTTCTTCCAGCAGACCCTCCACCACACCGGGCCTTGAGACTGAAGTTTTAGGTTGAGGAGAGACAAACCCAAAGGTGGGGTGGATGTGTGAAGGGATCAGATGTGGCAAACGGCCACTGCCTCACTCCAGCCCCTCTGTGGGGCCGGGACCTCCATGGGGACCCACCCTTAGGATTTCCCCTCCCTGCTGGAGGCCTCCCTGGGTGACAGCGTGGCACTGACTCAAAGCTCTTTCCTCAGCATCCTGGGATATTGCCCAAGAGGTGACAGGGACGTGTGACAGCCACAACTCTGCCACCTCATCGGCGATGCCGAGCCGCCTCCAGCCCCGCTCCGCCTTGGCACCAGCTCCCCCCTCCAAGGTGAGTCTGGGAAATCTCCAAACTCACTCCAACGGGCACTGGGGCTCTGTTTGCTATTTATAGTGTGACAACCGACTGGGACAGTGCCACCCAGGCCCGCTGGATCTCTCCAAACTCCAACCCGAATCCCGCTCGGCGCTGCCGGAATTTGGCACATTCATTCAGAGTTAGCCACTGCTGCTATATCGGGAAGACAGCTTCAAGGGAAGACAGAGCTCTCTCTCCAAGACAGAGAAAGAAAACAAATCCCTCTCCTGTAGTCTGCAGGCCAGTGCTGCTCTCCTAAATTTCCTTGGCTCGGCTTAACAAGACCCGGGTTTTTCTGCTGAAAAGTGAGTATTTACCAGCCCTGCACTCCCCTGAACTCTGGACATCCCCTCGGAAGCTTCACGACTCCATCACATCAGACAGCAAATGTGCCAACTCAGACCTTCCCTGAGTGACAGAGCTGTCCCTGACAAACCCTGGCCCAGCCCTGCCCTTGGGGAAAGGCACCTGGAGCAGAGCAGCCGGTCCAAGGAGGTGGGCGTGGGGTGACCAGGAACAAACCCTGTGTGCGAAGGCACCAACAAAGGCAGGAAAACATCCTGGCCGCGGGGCAGCTCCCAGCAGGGCGCTCCGAGGTATTTTTAGGGCACTCAGAGCCGCAGACAAGCCCCGGCCGTGCCAGGCGGGAGCCGGAGCCGCGGTCACAGGGGGCTGCCCCGCTCAGGACGGGCAGGACACGCTGCTGTGCCCGTGTGTCCCCTCCCCGCCTCGGCAGGGACACACGAGTCAGCAGAGAAGCTGTTAATGGGGAGCCGGCAGAGCCTGAACGGGACGGATGCATTCCTGCCCTCGGGGAGCATAGCAAGGGAATGAGACACAGACACCGGCGAGCGCTCGGCAGCTCCAGCTCCGGGACTGACTCACCTCCCTCCTGTGCCGTCCCAGAGAGCAGCGACGGGGCTGGATGGAGATCAAAAGGTAATAAATCAGATCAGAACAACTCAGGTTTGATGGTTGAACCAGAGATGGAAGAGGAGATTCGCCACCTCCCCTGCCGGAGTCGGGCAGCGGGGCAGAAGGAGCTGCCTCGTTTCGGAGCCTTGCCAGCACACTTGTTTGTTTTTTCCCCTCCTCAAGGTCCCAGCTGTTAAATCCATGATTGCAGGATTTCCCAGACTCGCTGAAAAAGCACGTATGCCATTGTGTCCCACTGCTGGAACAGGAAAAAGCCTGAAAATCTGAGCCACAGGCTCCAAACACACAAGGTCTCCTTGCAACTGACGTTTTCAAACCTCATTTTTCTTTCAACAGTTTCTAAATGGTTCAGAGCTCTGCAGCGCTGCCTTTCAGCTTCCCCACAATTGTTCCTATCCCAGTGTCCCACGGTGGGGGAACTTTTTGGCATCGAGTGTCCCAAAGCCGTTGATGTGGCCACTGACATCCCCAGAGCCTCAGAGGACTTTGAGCCACCAGCCTCCAACTCCTGATGGAAGCTGGGCCTTGACTCCAACCCCCAGCCAGCCAAACGTGAACACAGAAACCAGGGCCAGTCATTTGTGCTGCAGCCACACAAATTCCCCATCTCTCAACACAAATCCAGGCCCACAGTCACAGCAGGACACGGAGTTTCTCTCTTTGCTGCTCCACAGAGAACACGGTGTCACACTGAAACTCCCCTGCCAGCTCAGAGCCACCCAGGACAGCAGGCAGCACCCAGCCAAGGCCTCTCCCTGCCCTGGGGAGGTTCCCAGTGAAGCCATTTAATAACTGCAGGAAAAGACACGCTCCCATGTGCCTGTCCATGCTCACCTCCATCCCTGCTGTGCTGCTGCAGGATGAGACTCACTCTTGGGACAGCCCTGACACTGGGACCTGTCCCTGTCTGCTCAGGGCTGATATAACCCCACTGCCCCCCCACACGCTCCCCGCTGAGCTTCCAGCCCCACTGCCAGAGCCTCCGCTGCCATTTTCGTGCTCCCACTTCCTGCTCACATCAGGCAGAGAGTAGGAAGTGCTGAAATCCTCCGACCCCTCGCTGCAAACCAGGAAGCGCCTGAGATCTCCTGAGAAAAGGCTGAGATTTCAGGCTGGAACCCTCTGCAAACATCTGGTCAGAGGCATCGCATCCGGACCCTCGGAGCGGGGCCCACACTCCCCATCCTCCAAACCTGGGGCAGGACCACTCACAGCTCACCCTGCCGGGAAAACGCTGAGGCAGGATCCAAACCCTGCAGCCACTCGCTTCCCTCCCGCTCCCATGAGTGACACCACATCTCTCCTGCCCCGAGCTGGGTCCAGCACGTCCCACACCTCCTCCTCAGGAGTCTCCCAACATCCCAGCACTCAGCAAAGCCTCTAGACCACAGATAACACCTTTACCATGGAAATAAAGGTGTGGGCAGCTGCTTTCTGAGAGCCCGGGGACTGCCAGCACAGGGGAAACCTTGGATGGTGCACAGATCTGTGGGCTGCACCGGCTCGTGGCTCCGGCAGGCGGATCCGGGGTATTTGGGGCACTTTTCCCAGTGCACATCCTTTTAATCAAAGTATTTGGAGAGAGAGAGAGGTGCCCTTGCAGCAAATGCATCAAGGGCAAACCCAGCAGTGCTGCTGCTCCTCTGCCCTCACAGCCCCGCTCCCTGCAGCCCTTCCAAAGGGAAAGGCAACCGGATTAGCACAAAAACATTCCAGTGAACCACAGGCCCGGCTCTGCCACATCGGAACACTTGCTCTCAAAGGCAGCTGCGGGTCTGGCTGGACCCGGTGAGCCGGGGACTCGTGAGCCGGNCGTTACGGGTCCGAGCTCCGCCACACGAGGGACCGGGAGCGGCGACTTCCAGCGCCTGGAGAGACCCGGGCAGCGGCGGTCGGGACCGAGTGCTGGTCGGTTTGGATGCCGAACTTGGCCCCGAGCCCGTTCATCCCGGGTGATGGCGGAGCCACCGAAGTGCTGGGAAAGGGGCGGCAGAAGGGCGGAACCTGGGGAGAGCTCCGGGTTGGAGCCGAGCGCTTCCACCTGGCACCTGCCCGTTCCCGGGGTCTCGCTCCCTGCCCGGGCTCTCCCATCATCCGGGGGACCGGGACGGGGCAGTTCCCATCGCACCGGGGCCAGCAGGGATGAGCCGGGGGCAGGAGAGCAGGAGCAGGCCGAGGGATGAGCAGAGCACAGGACAGGCCCCGCAGCCACACGCACACATTCCATGGGACAGAGGCTCCTCCGGGGTGGATCAGCTGCTCTGAGAGTCACCATCCCCCGATGCTTCCCCCGGCACCGGCACTGCACCCTCGGTCCCGGGGGTGACAGCTCTGCCAGCCCCTCGATATGGGGTCACCGACACCCCAGAGAGCCCCGGCTGGAGCTGCAGAGCCCAGGCAGGAACTGCCGGGATC
>VXBB01005715.1:38527-52407 GCA_013399915.1 Illadopsis cleaveri
AAAAAATAAAAATAAACACACTTCTGCCTCCTTCACCCTCCTGCTGCCACCATTGCGCAAAGAGGACAGAGATGAGAGGGAAGGGGTGATGCCAGGGATGGGGGGCTCGTCCTGGGTCAGGAGCCCCCCGGGGCCTCTCAAGGACCAAAGCCCTCTGGGGGTCTCTCCAGGTCTGGAGTTTTCCCAGGGATCTCTCAGGGTCCAGAGCACGCTGGGGCTCTTTCAGGGTCTGAAGCTCCCTTGGGATCTCTCAAGATCCAGAGCCCCGAGGGTCTCTCAAGATCCAGAGCCCCCCCGGGGTCTCTCAGGGTCCGAAGCCCCTCGGGCACTTTCCCCCCGCTGCCCTCGCGGCCCTTCTGTTACGTCCCCAGGGGAGAGAAAAACATTTGCTTTAAAAACAGGAAAATGTGATTGTCAAACCACAACAATGGGCCGGGAAGGGGCCGCGGCGGCTCCGAATTTCGCTCCAAAACACCCAGCGAGTGACTCAAAGTTTCTGCACCGAGCCCGGGTGGCCCCGCGCCCCCTCCCGGCCCCAGCCGGGACTCGGTGCCCTCTAATGAGCCTTTAATTAAAGGTTTCCCTGATAACGGGGCACCAAATGCACCCCAAAATACCCCCGATGGGGTCTGCCGACAGAAGAACCTGCTGGGGCTCCTCTCTGCACCCTCAGCAAGGCACAGCCCGGCTTGGAGACGCTTTTCCCAAAGGGCAGGGAGTGACAGGGCTGGGGGAATGACTTCACACCGACAGGGAGGAGGTTTAGATGGGTTATTAGGGAGAAATTCCTCCCTGTGAGGGCGCTGAGGGCCTGGCACAGGTTGCTTAGGGAAGCTGAGGCTGCCCTTGGATCCCTGGAAGTGTCCAAGGCCAGGCTGGATGGNCCTCCCTGTGAAGGCGCTGAGGGCCTGGCACAGGTTGCGTAGAGAAGCTGAGGCTGCCTTGGATCCCTGGAAGTGTCCAAGGCCAGGCTGGATGGAGCTTTTACCAAGTATTTATAGATTTCTGCCTTTTTAATATTACCTAAAAGCAGCAAAGCCAGGGCAGTCCATTGCACATTGACCACTCCCTCCTACTCCTCCTCACCTTTCATCTTTAGAGAAGCTCAGACCACACGGTTTCACTGAAAAGGGTTGTAAGAAGCTTTGCAAATGTCACTGGGAATTGTTTATTTCCCTTTATTTCAAGCCCTGAGGGTTTGTAGCCAGAGAAGGGAAGAATAACCGGCAAAACTCTGATTTTCTAAACACCAGGAGAACAAACAAAAGCGTCTGGCACACTCTGGGCACTGCTCTGAGCTGCTGGGCACCCCCTCAGGTGTGACACAACCTCCTTGGCCACCTCCAGAGTCCCCCCCTGCTGCCTCTGCTGCACTTGGGAACAGGAGGAAGGAGGAGATGAAAGAGGAGAAATTCGGCTGCATCTCCTCCCAAAACGGGCTGTGATTGACCCTAATTTGCACTAATTGCTGGCCACCATCAGGTTCCCATCTGCTGCTGTTCCCAGCTGTTGAGAACAGCCCTGGAGGTGTTTTTCAGCCTGGAAGGAGCTGTAGGAACCCTGGGATTGAAAGTTTTCCTGTCACAGTCTATGAAGTGCCTCATTGAGCATCCCAGGGCAGGCTCAGTTCTTGTGCTGTGTCCTTCTCTCTCCTCCCTTTTCCCTCTCTGTCCCTCAAACCAGGGGATGAGGTGCTCGAAACAGAGCTGTGCTGCCAAGTCAACCCTCCAAAACTCACAGGGATCTGAAGTCAGAGGTCTTGACCTGAAGCAGGTCAAGGGATTCAGTTCTAAGGGTCCTGACACTTCAAATCCTCCAGTTCATGTCCTGGTTTTAAAGCCAGGCCCCCTAAGCCTGAGCTCAGCTTTCTCAACAGTCCAAAGAACCAAAACCAGTTGGGTTCAGTTGGAAATTCCCGGGGGGGGTGTTGGGAGCATTTCAGCAGTTTCAGCACTTTTGAGATAAGACAAAACTCAACAAATCCTTCCATCACAGCAAACAGGACAAAACTCAACAAATCCTTCCATCACGGCAAACAGGACAAAACTCCACAAATCCTTCCATCATGGCAAACAGGACAAAACTCAACAAATCCTTCCATCACGGCAAACAGGACAAAACTCCACAAATCCTTCCATCATGGCAAATAGGACAAAACTCCACAAATCCTTCCATCATGGCAAACAGGACAAAACTCAGCAAATCCTTCCATCATGGCAAATAGGACAAAACTCGGCAAATCCTTCCATCATGGCAAATAGGACAAAACTCGGCAAATCCTTCCATCATGGCAAATAGGACAAAACTCGGCAAATCCTTCCATCACACCAAATAGGACAAAACTCAAATCCTTCCTCCCCAAGCCGTGGTGTCGCGAGCTGCACTTCTCTGTCTTGCTGTAATTTTCCAACCCATCCACAGAAAGAGAGCCAGGGAGTGCCAGGGGGTGGCAAGAGAACGGGCAAAAGCTGGAACACCTTGCTTGGGATGAAGGAAGCAGAGATGTCCCCCAAGTCCCAGCTCCAGTGGGAGCTCCAGGGAGTCACCTCTGGGGTGGGGAGTCTGTCATGGGCTGTGTGGTGAGAAACCGACGGCGACAACGAGCAACCGCCACCTGCTCTGTCACCCATCCCCTTCCTGGCTGGTGTCACCCAGGTCTCCATACCCAGCCCTTCACTGCCCATCAGAGCATCTCACAGCTGCCCAAAAACACCAGAGGCTGTCACCCGAGGGGACAGGGAGCTTGGGCTGTGCAGGCGAGGAGCACAGTACAGACCAGACAAAAAACGGTCCGTGGTGGGGTGGAACTGGGTGATCTTTGAGGTCCCTTCCAACCCAAACTCTCCTATGATGAAAGTCCCTAAATCCCTGCAGGCACAGTCTGGGTCCGTGTCCCCTGACAAACATCACCCAGGCCTCGGGCAGGCAGCAAAGGGAGCCAACACCACCCCAACAACCCACCAGAGCCTCCTCTTCTCCAAACTCTTCCCTCCACCTCCACATCTCCTCAGCCTCCAGAGCAGCTCAGGCCTGGAGATGCCCAAATCGCCTGGCAGTGATGAAGAGCAGGAGGACAGAGATGCTCAGGGGAGACCAGAGGATAAAGAGACACCTGAACACAAAAGATGGGATGGACGAGCGGAGCCTGGAGAGGACTCCCAGAGACACCAGAACATAAAAGATGGGATGGAGAAGGGGAGCTTGGAGAGAACTTCCCAAAGACATCAGAACACAAAAGATGGGCTGGAGGGGAGCCTGGAGAGGAGTTCCCAGAGACACCTGAACACAAAAGATGGGATGGACAAGGGGAGCCTGGAGAGGATTTCCCAGAGACATCTGAACACAAAAGATGGGATGGACGAGGGGAGCCTGGAGAGGATTTCCCAGAGACACCTGAACACAAAAGATGGGATGGACGAGGGGAGCTGGACAGGACAGGTCATTGTCTGTACCTTTGTTGTCGCCGCTCATGGGCCCGGTCAGAGCCACCGTCTCTGTCCCACAGCACGTGACAGTCCCCAGGCAGAGCCACTCTCTGGTGTGGCCTGTGCCGTGTGTGTGACGAGGAGCCCAAGCCCTGCTCTCGAGCTTTTCTCCTCGGCACAGTTTCCATGCCTGGTTTCAGAATGACGGGCCCTGGCGCGGGCTGCCCTCGCTCGCTGCACCGGCGCCTTTATCTCGCATCCTTTCGTTCTACTCTCACGCCCAGCTGGGGACAGAATGGTTTCAAAATAAAATGAAGCTGCCAGAGAAGCTCCTGGGGCTCTACTAGGCTTTTGCAAACACTTGGAGCTGCCATAGGAAAAAAAAAAAAAAAAAAAAGGGTTTTTTCCATGAAAGCTCCTGCTGGCACAATTGGCCACCCGGGATTCCCGGACAATGAATATCCCGGGAGCAGATGCTGAAGATGCCCAGTTTAACATCTGGGTGGAGCGGGGAGGCTAAAATTGGAGCAGCCTTGGAGCCACCCACACTCACCCAGGAAGGGAAAAATCCCTCAATTCAAGAAGTTCAGCTCAGATTTCCCACAGGCACTGCCCTGACCAGGAACGGTTCAGGTTCCTGGGACATGGAAGGAGAAATGGGTCTCTGTCCCCCCAGTCCTGCAAGGATGAGTGTAAAGGGTTCCCTCAAGGGCACCAGGGGAGGCTGGAAAAGAGCAGGAATTGTCCCAATTCTCCTTGCTGGAGGAGGAGAACCTGGGCTGGTCCTTCTGCTGGCAGGACCCCGTGGTTCAGACAATGGGGCCACGTCTGCCCCCCAGCACACCGGTGGAAATTGGTTTTCTCCCTGTAATTGCCCTTCTGTTCACAAACACTAATGTGTCCTTTTAGCCTAAATAACTTTTCCTTTAGGTTAAAGGCAAATGGCAAATCAGGAGAGAGCCCAAGATGAAGCTGCCACGAGGCACAAAACTCGTCTGTCTCTCCTGTCATGAAATGAATTGGCTCCCACTCAGGGCCAGCTCTTCCCTAGGAAAGACCTGCACTGGAAGTGGTCCCAGGGCCATTAAGCCCAGGGCTGATCTCTGCACAAACTGAGACAGTGCCAAATTGTCCCCAGCAGTCCATCCCTGCATCCCATTCCTGGAGCATTCCCCACTGTTGTGTTTATTGCTTCAGAGCAAAAGCTGCCAGCTGCGACCTGGTGTGTGAAGAGAGCAGGAGAAATTAAAGGTACAAAGAGAGATGGAGCTGCTCTTATTCTGGGGATAAAACTCACAGGGAAAAGTGTCCAGTCCTTCATGAAGGAGGACCCAAATCCAACCCTGCCTCTGAGAAAATTCAGTGATTCACTCTCATGGCAAGACCACCTGAGCAGCATAATTGTTCTTAATTTTACATCTCCAGGTACACGAGAGGCAGATGAACAAGACAGTCCCCAACAGAAAAAAAGGTTTTAAGAAAAGTAGGGTCAAATTATCTTCTTATGCAACACCACTGCAACCTAGAAAATCTAAAGCTGCAGGACATAAATCAACCACCAACTGCCTGGGGTTGAAGAGAAACTTCCTCTGGTAACAACCTGTTGCATAAGTGCCTTAACGGGAGCTCCTGCCTTCCCAAATCTCTGTTAGGAAGGGGTCACTGGGCTGCAGGGCTGCCTCTGGGGGATCCTTTCTGTGCCTTTTTGCTCTGACCCATCTTTTTGTCTCTTATTCCAGCCCGTGAGCACTGGGGAGAGGCACAAAAGCAGCAGGGCCCAGCTCCAGGCTCAGGCGGAGCTCAGCCCCTTTCTGAGCCCTGCACCAAGGGCCAAACTGAAACAGGGGAGGTTTGGGTTTGATATTTGAAAGAAATTCTTCCATATGAGAGTGGCTGAGCCCTGCTGAGGCTGCCCCATTCCTGAAGTGTCCCAGGCCAGGCTGGACAGGGCTTGGAGCACCCTGGGACAGGGGAAGGTGACCCTGCCCATGGCAGGGGTGGCGCTGGGTGAGATTTAAGGTTCCTCCCGACCCAAACCATTCTGTGGCTCTATAATTCTCTGACTTTAGCACCTTGCCCTTCCCCAGCTCTGACTCAGGAGAATTTCAGCCTCTGAACTGTTCAGCCTCCCTGGTGCTGGCCATGACCACACTTGTCCACCCGGCCACCGGACACCAGAGCTGCCCAGCAAAGTCCCCATCCCTGAGCAGCTCCTCCTGCCTCACTTCCATCCACCCTCAGCCCTTCAATGAGCTCAACTGATTCCCATCAGCCACTTCTGGCTGAAATTCCCATTATTCACATTTTAACCCTTGCCTTACTGGGGTACAAGCATCATAAAGTCACCCTAGGACACCCGACTCCCACAAATAAGACAGAAACCAAGAGAAATCACTGCCGGGGGCAGCCACCAGCACAGGGAACACCAAATTATGCCAAAAAAGGCCAGGGGGCGGGGGATAGAGAGCTGGAATTTGGGTGCCTCGGGGTCCGAGCGGCCGGAGCCGCCGCGGTGTTTGTTTGGTGACTGTTCTGCCACGGTTATTTTTAGCTGGTGACGCCCGGGGTATTTCGCTTCAGGACGTCCGGTCTGAGCCTCTTTCTGGGAATCCCACGTTCTCTAATTGTAAACAGCCCCATTCAGTCGCTCTCGAGCGCGAGAGGCCCCGGCTTGTGTCAGGTGTGAGTCAAACAGGAAACTGCTGCTGCTGCTGCTGCTGCTGAGCAAGAGATGAAGAAGTGCCCTGGATGAACCAGCAGCACCCAGAAAAAGTGCCCTGCCCGAGGCGTCGACCCTGGGGTGCTCAGGATGCTGCCCAGGGGATGCTGCCCACGCCAGGGTTTGGCCCTGCAGCTCCTCCTTGGCTGGGTTTCCTGCAAGGGCCAGCAGTGCCGGTGTCACCCCCTCTGAAAAATGAGGTTTGGCCGATCCCGAGGCCTCAGCTGCTGCTTTTGGAAAGTGCTGACACTGTGGGAAAAGGGTTCCAGAGCATCAAAAGCTCCAGCTCAGGTTGGACAGGGCTTGGAGTAACCTGGGATGGTGGAAGGTGGCCAGCTCAGGCAGAGCTCAGTCCCTTTCTGAGCCCTGCACCAA
Source organism: Illadopsis cleaveri (assembly GCA_013399915.1). Classification (NCBI taxonomy): domain Eukaryota; kingdom Metazoa; phylum Chordata; class Aves; order Passeriformes; family Timaliidae; genus Illadopsis; species Illadopsis cleaveri. The sequence continues at coordinate 45,047 of VXBB01005715.1, forward strand.
GGACCAAAGTGAAACGGGGGAAGTTTGAGTTTGATATTTGAAAGAAATTCCTCCATACCAGAGTGGCACAGCCCTGGCACAGAGAAGCTGAGGCTGCCCCATTCCTGAAATGTCCAAGGCCTCCCTGGGATGGTGGAAAGTGTCCCTGCCCATGGCAGAGGCGGGACAGGATGAGCTTTAATATCCCTTCCAACTCATTCCATGGTTCTGTGGCTGGGACAGGATGGATTAACAGCAGAGAGCAACGTTCCCAAAAGGAGCTGAGGGTTGGATGCTGCAAAGCACCAAAGTCTGGTAGGAACATGAGTTCCATGGAGCATCCACAGGGACTGCCAGGACACCTCAGCACGTGGCAAAAGCTCCGGGGAGGGAGCAGCAGCCCTGGCAGCAGCGCAGGGGGGAACGTGCACGTTGTGCCCATCTCTTATCTGACTCATTTCAGCGTCTCAGGGGAAACCCTGGCACTGATAAACAGCTCCTGCTCCCTGCCTCCGCCTTTACCAACCGAAATCTGGAGTCTATTTTTAACCCCAAAACACCCACTGCGAGGAGGGGAGGCTGCAGCGGGGCCAGGGGTCGGTTGGCACCGTGGGGACGGGAGGGTGGCACTGCCAGCCCCGCTTTGGAGCCTGAGCTGGCTCCTGGTGCCACTCACTGGGGCGATCCAGCTGTGGCACTGCCAAATTTTCAGCCAAATGAGACCAGAACAAGACCTGCAGCCACTCGCCACAAAACCAAAGGGCTCCAACTTTCATTTCCCAGCACATGCCCCAACCCTGACCCTGGCCAAACAAAGGCTGCCTTGAACAGCAGTGTCCCATCCCTGCCACAGGACAGCACCTGAGGTTTCCTTTCCAAAGCTCCCACATCATCTGTGAGGCCTTTGGTTCCATCACTTCTGGGACAGCTTTTTCCAGCTTTAGGGAAATCTCTGTGGCCAGGACTCCCAAATATCTTGGGACTTCTCCCTGCACATCACGGTCCATTCCAAAGGCAGTGTGAGCCCCAGCTCAGCTGTGAGCAGAGTTTGATTCTCCCACTGCTCCAGGCACAAGCCCCTGGGGACCATTTTCTCCCATTTCCTGCCTTTGCCCTGCTCCTCACACAGATTCTCTGCCTCTCCCCAAAATGCTTCAGGTCATCAAGTCACAGGATGGGTTGGAAGGGACCTTAAAGCTCCAATTTCACCCCCTGCCATGGGCAGGGACAGCTTCCCCTGTCCCAGGGTGCTCCAATCCCTGTCCAGCCTGGCCTTGGGCACTGCCAGGGATCCAGGGTTTTCTGGGCAACCTGTGCCAGGGCCTCCCCACCCTCACAGAGAGAGGAATTTAAAGGAGGAGGTTGCCGCTCTTTGGGCTGTTCCAGTCCACAGCAGAAAGCTCAGAGACCAGAAATAACTCAGGAGACACAAATCAACCTGGCAACCCCAAGAAGGAGGTCCCTGTTTCCCCAGCAGGGAGTCTCAGGCCAGGCAGCTGTGACCAGGGGGGTTCTGCCTGTCCCAGGGCTGCAGTTCCTGCTCTGGCTGTTTCTGCTCCACTGCAGAGATGTGCTATAAAACCTTCATTTCCTGACACACACACATGGGATGAGGCCAAGGGGTCGTGTTTTGGACAACCTGGCTTTTCCATGGCAACCGTGGCGGTGATGTCAGCGACGTGCAATGATCCAGAGGGGCCTGGGGAATGGAGAGCTCTCCAGGAATGGGGCAGGAGAGGGGGCTGAGGTGCTGGGGGACACGCTTGCACAGGGCTGGGGCTGCATGAGAGCAGCCCAGGCAAAGTTTTCCTTGGATGGCTGCAAGCACAAACCGTGGCCCAACTGCTCTGGGGGCTGGAGCAGCTGCAGCAGAGAGAGAGTCCTGCCCTCTCCCTCCTCCTGCAGCTCCCAGCCCTCCCTCTGTGCATCCCCAGCCCTTTCATCCCCCTGCAGCCAAAAGGCCCCAGCCAGCTGCTCTTGCACAACTCTGGCTAAACCCTCTGACCATCTCCTCTCCTGACCATCTCCTCTCCCCAAATCCTGTGGGTCTGGGGGCTGTGAGCAGCTCTGCTCCCCCTTCCCCGGCCTTTCCCCTCTTTGCTTTGTTCCTGCAGCCTCAGCTTCTTCCCATTACAAACCCCCTCCCCACAGGGGAGCCCCTTTACAACAGCCAGATGATGAAAAAAAAACCTCGGGCAGGGAAGTTCTTTCTGCTGATGGTCACATCTGCTGCCCCGGGGCTCCCACGGCTCAGTGTCTGTCTGTCTGTCCAGGCTTCCTGTGGCTGGAGCCATCTGATACTGCAGCACTTCACCTCTGGGCACGGTGCTGAGTGAGAGCCTGTCTGGGTTTGCTGCTGGAGGATAAACACGCTGAGTAACAACGTCCCTCAGTGTGCTGGGAGCTGCCAAGGAGCCGCGGCTCCGCCTGGTGTGGGATTCCACGGGAAAACCTGAGCGTGTCTGTTCCACCCCAGAAAAAACCTACACAGGTGTGAGACCTCGGCTCCAACCCCATCCCTGACTCCTCTCTGGTGGTTTGTGGGACTGACCTTAAAAACCATCCCTGCCATGGGCAGGGGCACCTCCCATTATCCCAGGCTGCTCCAAGCCCTGTCCAACCTGGCCTTGAGCACTCCCAGGGATGGGGCAGCCACATCCTGGGCCAGGGCAAGCTGTGCCAGGGCCTTACCACCCTCACAGGGAGGAATTCCTTCCCAATGTCCCCTCTATCCCTGCCCTCTGGCAGTTTAAAGCCCTTCTCCCTTGTCCTGGCACTCCAGGTCTCTCCCCATCATTCCTGCAGCTCCTTCAGGGACTGGAAGGCCACAATGAGGTCACCCCAAAGCTTTGTCTTCTCCAGGATGAGCAACCCCAATCCTGCCTAAAGCAGGGACACAAGCAGGTAGATCTGGCAGGGGNTCCCCATCATTCCTGCAGCTCCTTCAGGGACTCAAGGCCACAATGAGGTCACCCCAAAGCTTTGTCTTCTCCAGGATGAGCAACCCCAATCCTGCCTAAAGCAGGGACACAAGCAGGTAGATCTGGCAGGGGAGGCCCAGGTGTGGTTTAACTCCTTGTCGTGCCCTGAAGTCTCCACGTGACATCAGGCAAGTGGTTTGAATGTCCTGGGGCAAACCTGGGCCATGTTCCCCCCCAAAAAAAACCCAACAAAAGGTTCACTTCAAGGTGAACCAACCAACTTCTCAACAGAACCAAAAGATCTGAGGCTAAACAGACCCATTTTCATCCAACAGCTTCGCCAACCTGCTGAGTGCTGACTCCGCACGCCCTTCCCACTGGGACCCAACACCACCAGCGCCACTCACAGGGGAAGGGGAGAAAAAAAAAAGAAGAGGAAAAAAAGAGAGGAAAAGAGCCAAAACAACACCACGTAAAACCTTCCAAAAATGCTGCACGAAAAGTGGCCACTCAGCAGAGCGAAGTTTCCTGCGCAGTGAGAGTTGGCCGGGGACAGAACAGGAAATCACTGCTTCCTGCCTGCAGAGGAAGCGCCTATCTCAGGCCCGTGATCAAAAACAAACAGCACTTCAATTAAACAAACAAAGGACCGAAAACTTCAACAGCTCCAGCCTGGGTCGGCTCCAGCCGCAGGGAAAGGCGTCCAAAAATAAGAGGCTTTGTAACCTTGAGAAAGCCCTTCATCCCCTTCCCCTTGTGCGGGCGGCAGGAGGGACAGGGCACCTCCTGCTGTGGTGACACTCCAGGGATGGGGAAGAGGGTCCCACTCTCAGATTTGGGGAGGGAGCACATCCATCTGTCCATCCATCCATCCATCCAGCTCGGGGTCCCCCAGGCTGAGCCCCAAAACTCCAGCATTGCTCACTCCCCACGTGTCCAACGCTCTGGGCTTTTCCAAAGCCCTCCCAGCATGGAAGTGAGCACAGAAAGAAAGAAATGGAAAAGCCAAGGTTGTCCTGGGAGCGTGTTTGCATCTCTCCATCCCTCCAAGCCGCACCTGGTGACCCCTGAGGCTCCATCTCCTCCTGCTCCACCCTCCAGCCAGGGGTGCAAGTGCAGCCCCTCAAACCCCACCTGGCTCTGCTGTAGGTTTGTACCAGGATGGCTTTTACAGGCACAAGGAATTCTCTCTCTTCCCGTGAGTTTTGCATTTAAAAGATGCCAAAACAACAGCAAAGCAGATCCAGCTCCAGGCTGAGGGGATGACAATTCCAGAGTCACTGACAGCCCTGCAATGTCTTGGACAGACAATTGCAAGGATGGGGGAATGTGTGTGGCCACAAGGGTCTCTCTGTGTGGCCACCACAAAAAAACCCTCATTATTTAGCAGTTTGCTGGTGATCTGAGAACCATCAGGTGCAGCCACCAGTAAAGGCTGAGCCCAGACATGATTTTTGTTGCCTCACCCTCCTGGTTTGTTCGAGCAATAAATAACCTTACCTGTTTCCTGGCTCTGAAGCTGCTCACCAGTTTTATTTGCTTTGAAAGTAAACTTCCTGATGAATTAGCCAAGCCTAATTAATATTTATTTAAAGTGCATCCTCCTGATGATGCAAACACAAAGGGTGGCTGTGTCTGTCCAGGAGAGAGAGAGACCGAGGGGCGGATGGAAATAAGGTCCTGGAATGATTTAGGTTGGAAAAACCCCCAAGACCATCAAGTGCAGCTGTTGATGCCACAGCTGGGCAGCTGTTGCCTCCTATCCCTGTGCACCTTGAGGCTGGTCAGAGACCTCCTGTCACCTCAACCCCAACGTGCCACCAAATCCAGGTGACGTTTTCCGAGCGCTTTGTGCCCATTTCCCATCCACATGTGACAACCCCGAGCTCAGTTTCACCACGGGAATGTGACCAAAAAGCCAGGACAACGAAGGACAAAAATCCCTGGAGTCCTTCAAGATGCCAAGAAGCCCCCCCAGGTGGGACCCCGAGTGTTCCCAGGGATGGGGAGCCCAGCAGGGGCAGCACCCGAGGTCCAAGCACCAGGACAGGGTCTGAACCCAGAGCTGCCGTGCTGGAAGAACAGCCTCAGTGGGTGTTTGCCCTCTGAACACCCATCTGGGGCTTCCCAAACCACGTCTGCTCCTTCTCCTGCAGCACCTCAGCCCCGGCCTGGCACATCCAAGCGTGGCTGATGCTGTTCCACCCCTCGCTGGAAAATCCATGCAACATCCCTGGAAAGTTGATGGCTAATATGGAAATGCTGGCCCATTTCCTCATTGTGAGAGTGCCAGGAGCACGGATGAGCTCCTGGAGGCTGCCAGGAGGGGACCAGGGCACAGACGTGGGGGGACTTTCAGTGGTGGTGAAGTTCTCGTTGCCTCCTGAAAAGCAAGGGAAGAGAATTCTGCCTCTGGAAAGCTCAGTTAAATCTGAAGGTTTCACCTACATTTATATTAACATGAATCAGCTCCTGCTGGAGAAATGCCCATCCCAGCAGGAGCACAACAGTTTTGGAGGTTTCCTCCAGCCGCAGACCTGAGCTGTGTTCAGTGTCAAACCTGGACACCCTCATTTCACCCACCTCATTCTGCTACTTTAGAGCCCAGTTTTATCCACGTCCTTCAGCTTAGTCCATGGGATTTAAGGTCAGCCTGTTACACTCACCTTAAATCCCACAACATCTTGTTGTCAGAGAAACCAGAGAGCTGTCCCAAAATTGCTGGATTTAGCAGAGATCAAGAACAAGTGTTACAAACAAACCCAGCTGCACTGGGACAGAAGGGACTGGTCCCAGTTACACCAGAAATGGGATTTTATGGAGGGAAAAACTCAAAACTCTATCAAACGTACTCTGAGTTGCCCCATGACAGACTGCACGGGCTCTCTAAGGACTTTGCACAAACCATGAGCTTCCAAAACTTCCTGCTGTCAAAACCTCCCCTTAAAGCTCATGCAGTTTTGTGCTGCAGAACACGGGAGAATTTTCACATTTGTACCAGGAGAACACGCCGTGCTCCAGCAGTTACCTGAACCAGCACACAGAGCCCCAGACGGTCTTAGTGAAGCCCTAACGAGCAATAAAAATGTTCTTTTATGCCTTGTTTGATCATTGCCTGTTTATGAGGCCCAGGATCCTGTGAATCATGTTTTATCCCAGCCAGCAGACGCTGGAGACACACGGGATGAAGAGGAGAAACTCAAAGGCGAGGGGGGGAAGCAGATAACAACATCTGGGCCGTGTTTGGCTGCACGAAATTCACCCTTCAGCCTGGGGCTCATCCCACTCGGGGCTGTGTGATCCACAGACCCCCATGTGAACCAGTTACAGTTTCCTGGGAGGGATCCCATCCTGGGAGATGCACATCCAGCAGCAGCTTCATCATTTATCCCAAATCCCCTTAATTAACACCGCCAGACTCCTGCCCGAGCTGTCTCGGATTTCGCCTCCTGATTTTTTTGCTCATCCAAGACGATCCAAGTGGATCCCCGGGGCAAAGCCAGACCCCACGGCACACGCTGCACTCCTGCCCCTCCTTCTGCACCCCCAGACGCCGCCCGAGGTGTCTCCCCCCTCAATGCCTTCCCAAATTCCAAACTTCAGCATCCCCCGGAGCCGCGGGGAAGATCCCGCAGCCCGGCTCAGTCACGCCTGATTGCATCATGTTTGTTTTTCTTTGCCTTTGAGGTCAGGATTCCTCCCACCTTGCCCAGAGCCAGGTTTTGCCCGGTCTCACGCGGCGGGGAGCCCGCGGTGACCCAAATCCAAGGACACGGCTGGGTGGCCAAACCTTCCCCAGCACGACTTTGCCGGGAACAGCATCATCCGTGGGGACAGCGGCGGTGGGGACAGCGCCAGCGCCTCCCCGGGCGGTGGTGGATGGGTTTGGGGGTGGATTTTACACTCGCAGCCTCTTCTCCTGAGCTACCTGATCCCTCCGGAGCCGGGGACAGAGAGAGGAGCCGGCGCTGCGAGCGGACACCGGGAACGGCCGCGCCGCAGATGAACGCGGGGACCGGCAGAGCCACCAGCAGCCTACTCACCCTGGCTTTGTCCTTGCATCCAGAGGAATTAAAGCCCTTGGAGAGGAGGTCTCATTGTTCAAGCTGTGCTTTAAGGGGAGGCAGCTGCTTTCTTTATATCTCAAGATTCACTAAAGTTCAGGAAGAGAGAGAGAGAGAGAGAGAAAGAGAGGGGAAGGCAAAGGGGAGGGACTGAGCGCAGGGCCCAGAGGCCGTATAGAATGACAATGGAAGGAAATGCTTTATCAAACCTAGAAAGCCAACCCTGCCCTGGGAACACAGAGGGAGAAAAAAGAAAAAAGAAAAAACTTGCAGAAGAAAAGCGAGTTCAGCTGCCCCAGGTCCCTCCCTTGGCAGCAGAGCCCTCCCCCCCAGCCCCTCACTCCCAAATACAATGCGAGCGCCGGTGGAAGCCGTCAGGCTCAAACACTTTTTTTTT
>VXBB01005715.1:52510-63768 GCA_013399915.1 Illadopsis cleaveri
AAAAAAAAAAAAAAATCCGACAACCAAACCCTGCCCGGGAATGGGAATGTGACGCTCTTCCCCCTCCCCCGGCTCCAGCCGTCCAAGTTTCTATGAGTCAAACGTTTGCAATGTGTTACCGAAATGTTACCAAGCTGGAATGCGGCATCCAGAGGGTTCAGCTCATAAAACTTCTGTTTGTTGGCCGGGAGAAAGTGTCACCGGCACAGAATTCGCTTCTTCCTCTCCTTCCTTTTGTTTTTTTCCCATCCCGGAGAGGGTTAAGTGGTTGTGCAGCGCTGACACCCGATGACGGCGGCATTAACCCAGCGCTCCCGGTCCCAGTGGGAAGGGAAATTGTGCTGCTCGGTGAGAAATGAAGGGAAACAGGGCAGTCTGAGAGAGCAGGTGGGAAACGAGAGCCAGAGAAAAATCAAACCCTACAGACACAAAATCCCGGCATGGTTTGGGTTGAAAAGGGCCTTAAAGCTCATCTTGTTCCACCTCTGCCATGGGCAGGGACATCTTCTATTAAATCAGGTTGCTCCAAGCCCCATCCCAGGGCACAGCCAGGGACAGACCTCAGCTGCTGAAGCACAACTTCCCAGACATGAGCTTTGGGATTTTTGGGGTCAGAAGAGTGCTGTTCCCTCATCTGAGGTTGGGCCCGAGGTGGGAATTTCCACCCAAGACAGAGACAAACTTCTTCTGGGCCCAATTTCTTCCAGCAGCGTCTGCTCTGCAAAATCTGCTCTGCTGGATCTGCAGCAATGCTGAGGGACAGGGACACAGCAGCATCTGCTGGATCTGACAGGAGCTGGGGCCACAGCTCTGCAGCTCTCAGCTTTGCTCTCACAATGGGAACACAGCCTGGAAGAGCTCATGAGGATGATGAAGGAAAGCAGGAGAGTGAGGAGGAAACCGAGGAACTGCCCTGCAGGGCCTGCAGGCCTGAGCCTTTCCAGGAGGTGGCTCCTTCCACCTGGAATTCCCACCCCCAAAACCCTTCCAAGGGTGTAGCCTTCACCTTGCTGAGGGACCTTCAGGGTTCAGCTCCAGGAGGAGACAGTGATGCTCTTCCTGCCTCACCCCCAGCCCCGTCCAACAAGAGCAACTGGCCTCATGTGGGACTGGCCTCAGGTTTTGCCTCTGTCCGAGGGAAGGAAAATCTCCAGCAGCCAGGAGGATCCTCCCGGGAGCCTTCCAGAGGGATGGACTCCACCTCTTCCTCTGAGGCTGCCCTGCTTTGTGCAGAGAGCACAGGAACTCTCCTGAGAGAGGAGCTGGGCTGGAGAATCACAGTCAACCTGTCCTGGCAATTTCCAGCCCGAGCACTAATTATCCTTTTGTGCCAATGGGAACAACAGCAGTGGGAAAGGACTGTGGTCATCCTTCTCCCACCTCTAAAAGCCAAGTGATGCCAGCCCTGCAGGATGAAAAAATGTGCTCATGGCATTTTTATGGCACCGTTCTCAGATAAATGAACCTGGTATTGTGAAACAGGGGGAAAAAAATAAAGATAAAATGAAGATCACAGAGAAAGATCGGAGGGGAAAGGCAATGGCCATGGGGAGGATGTGCTGAGGAGGGAGCTTGGACTGAGTGCCCAGGACAGGGTCACTCCTGCTCCAGGGCTGAGCCAGCTCCTGGAATGAGCCACAAACTTTTGCCTACTTGGACCTTTGCATCATTTGCATGTTGAGGTGTAAGGACAGGCAGGAACTGCCAAAAGGAGCTGCTCAAAGGCCAGGAGGAGATAAGAGACATTTCCCTGTTTAACAAAGAGACTTTTCCAGACCTGGGGAAGTGAGGCAATCCTGGCTAATTAAGATGACTGATCAAAGCGTCCCAGGAGGAAGAAAGAGAGTGAAAGATTAAAATCTTTGTGTTTCAAAGGTGAAGAGACCAGAAAACTCACCTGGGGAAGGTGGGAGGTGTCCCTGCCCATGGCAGGGGGTGGGACTGGATGGACCTTCTGGTCCCTTCCAACCCAAACCCCTCTGTGATGAGCAGGGTCCTGTTCATATGCTAGAAAATCCAGGCTGCTCTTTCTGTCACCAACAAGGCCAGAGCAGGTCCCAGATGGCATTTAGGAGCATAAAGGGGCAGATGGATTTTGGGAAACCTTTGGGTAAGAGCTTGAACTTTGCTGAAAACCCCGGCATCTCCTCCAGGACCTCCCCCCTTCCAGTCCAAACACAAGGACCAAGTTGTGCAGTCGGGTCCCAGGGTCCTGAGCCCACTCAGACCCTTCCCACCTGCCCTGATGTGCTGACAAGAGCCTGGTGTTGGCTCCCAGCAGCCACAATCCTGCTCCCATATCCCCTGGGAGACGGGAACTGCCAGAAGTGCCCTCAGACACAAAGCAGAGCAGCCGTGGCTGGGAGGCTGCAGCAGCAGCGTGGGCAGAGGGTGGCCCAGGCAGGGAAGGGGAAGCTGCCTGCAGCCACATCTCTCCATAGAAGGCAGGGAAGGAGCAGGTTTGTTTCTGCAGGAGGAGAAGAGTTATGGCTGTGGGAAACGGCGGCTAAAAATACCCCGAGGGCCCGGGAGAGCAGGAGGTCACTTGGGAGAGCAAGTGACAGGTGCTGGTGGCCCTGGGGCAAAGGTGGCACTGCCACACGTGTGGCACTGCAGCCTCCTCACAGCCACTGCAGGGGAGGATGTTCAGTGCACCCACGGGGCAGAACTGGGCTGTCCCAGACCCACAACCAGAGCCCTGCCTTGTGCCCGTGTTTCAGGCTCTGAACTCAGCAGCCTGGCTGCCAGGTTGAGCCTGGCTCAGTCTCCTTTTGTTGGGGATTAGGACACAGTTTGGGCCCCAGCTACGCTCTGCTGGGGGCTCAAATGATCACATCAATATCAGGATTGTGCAGGGAACAGAGATATCGACCCCAGGGGGACTCTCAGGGTGCCCCTGAGCTCAGGCAAGGGCTCAGCTGTCCCCAATCTCTGTCCATGTGACAAACACCAAGAATATTTTGAATACAAAACGTCCATGCCCCTCACACCTGTGACCACAGAGACCTTCCAGTGGGATGCACTTATTGACTGGGAGCAACCCCTAACACAAAATCCTGGTGGGATGTTCCCACTGGCAGCTGTTCAGCCCCAGAGGGGAGCACAGCCAGGTTAAACTCACCTCTTCTCCCAGCTCTGAGCTTCTAAGGATGGAGGAGGCATCAGCAACATCCAGGGTCGCTCCAAATCACACCAGCACCGCCCTGGAGACCTCACCCACCGGCAAATCTGCTTGAACCATTTCCCATCTCATGTTTCAGCTGCAGAAAAGGCATTTCCACTCATTTCTCCTCTTTTGAAGGGGCTGGTCCCTGTGGACAACTCTGCAGCGAGGGCGTGAGGAGGATCTTGCCTGGCCTGGGTCCCAGTAAATCACAGTTCAGAGACAGCTGAACTCCATTTTATGATTATTAACCCCAGGCCTGCTCATTTGTTTGGCCTGTCTGAGGCTATATATAGTGATGGGTGCAGGCATGGCTGGGGGGAATTGTGTGCAGCTGTTAAACACAGCTCCCCTACCTTCCCAAAAAACGATTTAAAAAAAAAAAATTAAAAGCTTACCAAACAGGAAGACTATGGTTGGGAAATGAGAAGCAGCTGTGAAGAGGAGGGATGAGGTGTCATACAGGGAGGACTGACTTCAAACCTTGCAGGAAATGTATGAGAAATTTCCCGGCCACTTTTGTAATCCATCATCCCCCAGGGTGTCCCGTGGTGGCTCTTGGCTCCTGTCACAGCCTGTGAGTGCCAGGGCCAGGAGCATCTCAGGCTGGACTCAGCAGGAAAACCCACAGAAGTGGCTGTTTGCTCTTACACTGCCATCAGCAGTGTCCTGCTGTGCCTTTGTGACAGACCCAAAGCACCACAGATGGATTAAATGTCACCAACGGGCAGGTGCTGAGCCCAGGGAGCTCCAGGGCCGGTTCTGGGAATTTCAATGATGAAAAGCTTTGAACAGCGGTGGTGAAACACTTTGAACATTCTCATGTGCTAAGGGAGTGTAGGACAGGGCCAGGATGGAAAAACAGAGGTGGAGAAATATGGAGGTGCCTTGCTGAGATCAGTGTCCTCTTCCTGCCCTCTCCAGCCACAGATCCTGTCCCAGAGCAGCAGGAGAGGCTGTTCTTGCTCATCGTGGTTCATTTTGGAGCTGTCAAAGAGGGGTAAACCAGGCAAGGTGATGGGGTGACAGGGACATGGAACGAGATGGGCTCTCCAACCCAAACCATTCTGGGATTTTGTGATTTATTCCACGTTCCTGGAGGAGCTCAGAGCTGGAAGGGGCATTTTCGGGGAGGAAAGGGAGTGTGACTAACTCTGAAGCCCTGGTACCAGGCAGAGTGGCACTGGCATGCAGAAACCCAAGGGCTGCCCCCATCTCTTGGCTCTTCACCAAGTTTTCCTGGTGGCTCTAACGGCAGCACCGGCACCTGAGCCGTGCTTGGGCAGGTGCTGCAGCAGTTTAACGTTTCCTCTGGAGGCAGAGCTCAGGGGAGGCAATGCCAGTGCCCAGCTCATGCCCAGCTTTGGACAGGGATGCCAGTGCATCATCTGGCCAGCTAAACCCGAGTGTTGACCTGGAAATAATTCACAGGTGGGGCTGGGGGTCCGTTCCTGATGTCACCCTTCACTCTTTCTCGTAGCTTCCTGTTTGCCCGGCGAGTTTAGGGTGAGAACAAGCCGTGTTTTTTTTCTTTTCGTGCCCATGCGTTTGTTTTCATGCAGCGCAGGCTGCTCTCAGCTCTCAGCGAGGCACAGGGAGCTGCTGGCTTCCCCCGGGCTGTGGTTTCGGCAGCTGCCGGCCCCGGGCTGTGCCGCAGTCAGGTGTGCAGAGACCGCACGGCGCCGGGAGGGGCACAGGGGAGCTCACATCAAGGTGCTCATCTGCAAAGGAAGAGGAGCTCCCAACCGAAGCACCGCCTGCGTGGTCGGCTTGTGGTGACCCAGCCCTCCCTGCCAGCACCAAACTCCACGCTCTGCTTCTGCACCTGCTGCTCTGAATGCTCCTCCCAGGCACAGGCCCTTGTTTGATTCTCAGCCAAACACGGGCAAGGGTCTGGAATGGAAATGGGAGGTCAGATTCCTGCTGTAGAAGGTGTCTCACTCTCACCACTCTTTTTCAAGATTTTCACTCTTCCAGGGTGACAGGAACTGGCAGTGTCCCTCTGTGGGCCCTGGGGAAAGAGTGCTGAAATCACAGAATCCCAGAATCCCTGAGGCCCAAAAGACACAAAATCAGCATCCCTGAGGTTGGAAAGGCCCTCCAAGACCATCAAGTCCAACCTCTGCCTGATCCCCACCTTGTCAGCCAGCCCAGAGCACCGAGTGCCACATCCAGTGCTTCCTTGGACATCTCCAGGGATGGGCACGCCAAACCTCCCTGGGCAGCTCCTTCCACGGCCTGACCACCCTGTCCATGAGGAATTTCTTCCTGAGTCCATGCAGAGCTCAGCAGGGCTGTGCCCCCTGCCCACCTCTGGCCAGGACCTCCATGTCCCTCCTTGGGTCTCTAAGCCCAGGTGATTTTCCTAAAGAAAAAGAAGAGCTGGGACAGTGGCACAGCCCTTGAGAAACTCTGGCTCTGTGCAAACACATTTGAAACCCAGAACTTCTTTTCCATCCCGAATTTGCAGCAGCCTGGAGGGATTTAACCCCTCGTTTTGCTGCTCCATCTCAATCCCACGTGCAGGCAGGAGAGGGAGAACGTGAGGAGAGAATCTGATTCGTTGTGCAAATCCCCAGTTGGGAGAAGGAGTTTGATTTACCAAGGCCAGAGGTAGTAAAGAGCTCGGACAGGAATTTGCACTAAACCTTTGACACACAAGACATTTCCCTTTCAGGCCAAGACAAACAAAGGAAGGAAGTGTCTGGGACTTTTAAAGCGACCTAGTGGAGACAGGTAAGGGCAGATAAGGGCTGAAGGAAGAGTGGGCTGGGCGAGGGAAGTATCCAGTTTTACAGATTTGTTGGAATCCTGAGCGCTCTGCAAATCAGGCTGAGGGGAGGCGAAGCCATCTGGGGAAGGGCCCTTTGCAAATGGAGAAGGAGGCTGAACATCCCTAAAGTGCTGAGCACGGGCCTTTGGCCTTTCTATTCACCCTCTCAGCTTTTTTCCACTCACTTTGCAAAGTTCTCTGTGCCTGAGGCCGGCAGGGTTTCGAGGCTCATTAGCTGGGAGTCTCCTGTCAGCTAATTTCCTTTCAATCAGCTCAGGTGCTGCCCAGCCCATCCCTGCCAGACCCCGCGATTTCTCAGCATCATCCTCGGTGTAAAAGAGTCTTTGCCCCTTTCCAGAACTCAGGTCCTGTAATAATAATAATAATTTTTTTTAAAAAAGCAGCTGGAGCTGTGTGAGTGAAAGGGAGAAAAACTCTGTGTGATGGAGAGATTGAAACAATCCCATACGATGAAAAAAGCTCCTCACTGATGCTGTTCTCTGTCCCCACACCACCTGTATGGGGGACACGAGGGATTCTTGTGTTTCCAGGGAAAGGGAGCAGCAAGGAGCTGCTGTGGGGCAGCAGTCAGGGGCAGGCCTGGCTCCCTTCTGGCTGTGCCATCTCTGCCTGACTCTGGAAGGAAGCCAGGCCTCCCCCCAGCCTGGCAAACAGTGACTTTTCCTGGTACAACATCCCTGATGTCTGTAGAACAGGATTGCCACAACACCGTCCCAGCTGACACGTTTGAAATGCCAGGCTCAGCCTTGCCTGTACAGGGTTAATTTCCCTCTCAGGGTTTCAGTTTCTCCTGGAGTCATGTTTGGTGACTCCACAGGTCCCCCTTTGTGAATTCCTCCGGGAACATTTTGCTCTTTGACCTCAAATCTTCCCCTTCTCCACTAAACTGCTCCAGTTTCTTTTTAACCCCTTTTTTTCCTCGCTCGAGGTACAACACAGCGAGATTCAGTCACAGCGTGAGGGGGCCCTGTGGGATCCCCAGAAGGGATGGGGGATAACTGGTGAGACCCCAGGGCCAGGAGGAGCAGGGGTGTCCTCTGTGCTGTCCCCACAGAGTCACTGACCCCACTCCCTGGCCTTATCTCACGGGGAGTTTTGCATTCTGAGTCATTAAACAAACACAGGGACTGCTATCCCTGGCCAGGACCAAGGCTTGGATGAGGTTCCTCCACACGGTCTGAGACCATGAAAAACAAAACTGGTGCTTTCTGGGTTATTTATAAAGCAAACTGGACAAATAAACCTTTCCTACCCAGAGCGGTCAAGGTTACAAATCCACAGTTCTCCTTTCCTGCAGGGACTTTGTTTGTGACTCATTCCTGGCCAACCTCGGGGGCTCCCAGTGCATGAGCTGGGAATGAGGAGCTGCTCACAGCGAGGAAGAGCTTGGCAGAGGCAGCTGAAGGCTCCCTGCAAGGGCTGAGCACGGTCCATCCCTCCTTCCTTACCAATGAGCAAAGACCTGCCCAGAAAAGCCATCCGTGACAATCGAATCCTCTCAAATCCCAGAAAATCGCCTGGAGCACCATCTGGAGGCTGTTCCTGGAAGGTGTGGGCAGAGCTGTGACACCTTTCCCGGGATGGGGACGTGGGTGTCCCTCTGTCACCTCTGCTGGGGTCACCAGGGACCCTCCAGGCTGGGCAGGGCTGAGGAGTTCCCATCCCACCAGGACCCACCAGGACACAGCAGGACTTGGCATTCCAGGTTGCTGAGCTGCAGATCATTGTCCAGACCAAGTCTGTTCCTGGATATTCTGCCCAGCCATCGGCTACTCTGGCAGGAGGCCCCAAAATGAGGGTTTTTCACACTCAGTCTGTCTCCTGTGTCCCTGGGCACTGGGAAGGAGCCCCTTGGGTCACGTTTTTTTCCTCCAATCTGTGCATTTACAACCACGGTGTTACTTTTTGCCCACATTTCTCTGCTCTCCGTTAGTTCTTGTTGCTGGAGGACAGATGGATCTGCCTGAAATTAGGGAGTGCTTCTCCAGAAGTCCTTGGTTTGTTATTGCTGGGCTTGATTTGTTATTGATTTTTTTCTAAGATTTTCTTTCAAGGGCCGGTCTGACTAAAAGTATCTTCTGCTGGGTTTGACCACAGCTTTGTTATCCCTCTCCATCTTTCCGATAACGCTCGTGCAGCGCTGGGTGCATTTCCCTCTGCTCTCTGGAAGTGAAAATTATTGTATTTTTAAATTCTGCTGATGCTGAGAAGAGCTGTGATTTCTAAGAAGTGATGTTGTGCATGCCTTGACACGTTTCACGCCTCAGCACCAAGTGAGCCACGCTCTGCAGCCTTCAGTGAAGAGCCTGGAATTGTTTGTTGTTGTTTTTTTGTGTTTTTTGGGTTTTTTGCAGGGATTTGCTTTCTGTAATCTGATCATTCATGTTGTTCACAAAGACAACTTGATTTTTCAATACATGATCCGCTTTCTCCACGGCTGATCAGGGCTTCCTGCACAATGAGCTGACTCTTTGTTGCCAGTTCCTGAGGAATCCTCACCAAACAGGGCTTAGAAAACATTTCCCAGGCTGCAGCTCTGTGGCTGCTTTGGGATGCCCACCCTGGGCAGCTCAGGGGAATGCTTTTAAGGCTGATGCATCTCTGGGTGTTGTTTTTCTCTTTGTGTCCTATGTCCACAGCATTAAACATTTCCTTCCCCTTCGGCCCTGGAGGCTTTTCTCAAAGCTGGAACCCCAGGGGCTGCTTGAGCAGGGCCTCTCCCTCTATCAACCAGAATCTGCTTATCTGCAGCTCGAAGGAAATTCTGCTTGGCTGCTGCTCCAGCTCTGGATGAAACGATGAAATGATGAAATGATGAAATGCCCGCACGGCACGAGGGGCTGAGGAGCTGCTCCCCAGGAACAGCGGCTGGGAAAACAATCAGGGGCTCTCCTTTCACCGGGCCAAAGCCACGGGACTCATCCAAAGCCCTCAGGGCGAGAGGTTTCAGGATTTTGGTGCTTTAAAGAAAGGGAGTTGAGGAACCCGATAAACATTTGTACAGGGGAAACATCTCGGGATTGAAACATCAAATAAAACCCCGTGGAATGAAATACGATCTCTGGATTAAGCCATTAGAAAGTCTGGGCAGGTTTAAGAGCTCACTCGTGTGGAAAAGGGGGAGTCTGGTATTTTCAAGTGTTTCTACACCACTCACGGCGTTCCCCAGGGCCTGGAGCGTGCTCCTGCTGCTAAAAATAAACCACTCAGGAAGGCTCCAACAGCCTGCTCAGAGCTTCAGGTGCTCTGAGCTGAAAAAGAGGAGAAAAAGGCACAAGGAAAGAATGGATGAGGCTGTTAGAGGTGCCTGGGGGAGAAATGGTCACCTCCAGCTCTGCTTGATGGAGGAGTGAGCAGGGAGCTGTCATCTCCCTGGGGGGAAATGATAGTTTAGAGAAAACAACTCACCTCTGTCCCTTTGTTTCCTGAAAGCTGATGGAGGAAGACTCAGAATTAGGGAGAGAGAGAGAGAGTGTTTGTTTTCTCTTTCTAGAAGACACTGCATGTTTTTATTCTCCCCCTTCTTTGTGTGTATGTTTTAGATAAAAGTTAGGACACAAAGGCTTTGCTGGCTTGGTGCCAAGCCCGAAGTGAAGAAAACAAACCTCAACCTTCAAGGCCGAGAGGTTCAGTGAGTCGTTAAAGCCAGTCCTGCTCGCACAGGAAATCACATCATGTAATCTCTTGTTTGGGACTTTGGCAAAGGATAAAATCCTTCTCAGGAGGGAGCGTTGCCATTTCAGGGAGCAAGGGCCCAAGAGAAACATAGCATTTGAGGGAACGGGGATTTTTCAGGATCTGTCTGCAGAAATACCCAGGCTCCATCCCCGGGCGGGAGGGCAATTGTTTATTTCATGGCAAATAAAATTATTTTCCTTTCCAAGCTATCTACAGAAGCCACCCTCAACAGAGGTGAGAAGGAAACATTCTCCTGCCCAATTTCACCATTCCTGATCCAATTCTTTAACTTCTCAAAAACACACCTTGCTTCTACCGTTCTGTTCTGCAAGGAAACCACAGAGAATTGTCCTCTGAGCAGGACTTGTCACAGTCTGTCACAGTCTTGGATATGCTCTGGAGTGATTTTATCCAGAGCGTTTCTTTCTCTTTCTCATGGGCCATGTGGAACAGCATCAAAAGCCATAAAACTTTATGTATTTACAGCCTCTTCTGTGAGCACAGCACTCAGAACATAATTGTGGATGTAAATTAGCTCAATTATCTTTGCTTGGGATGGTTGGATCTTGCCCAATTACCGTTGCAGTTTCTCATTCTCTTTGCTGCTGACAAACAATGCGTTTAACTGCTTGTTCCTCTGTTCTCCCAGTTCCCAACACCACATAATTCTCTCTGATCTTCAGCCTCTGTTGTAAGAGAAACCTTTGGCATTTTTCCTTCCCCTTTTTCCACCTTCTCTGGGTTCAAGCTCCCTTCTTGGCTTTCTGGCACCTGCTGAGTGAATTTAATCTTACCCAAATCACCTGAAGGTCTACTATGACTTCTGGTGCATCTCTACCCTGGTGTTTTTTTTTTCTTTCTACTCTGAGATTTCTCTCCTCTGCCAATTATAATCCTCATCTGATCCATCACCCTTGGAAGTTTTGACACATTTCAGCCTTCTTGGCATCGCCCTCCATCAGCTGCTTGTCTGGAGGACGACTGAGATCCACTGATTCCTTCCACGTACAGACACTCCTCCGTTAATTGCCAGTGAGAACTGCTGCTCCTGCAATCTTATCAAAATCTGAACACTGCAGATTTTCATTACTTTTATGCTCTGATAGTAGGGCCACGTGCCTTTGGAGCAGCTGCTGGAATCAGAGGATCTGATTTTTCCCTGTGGCTTTCATTAGTTAACAACACTGAAAATCTCATGGATTCTCTCGTACCCTCTCCTGGTGGGCCTGCTGATATCTTCATCAATTTATTTCTGGAGTAAACAGCAGCCACTCTCTCTGTGCCCTCATTGTGCTCTGAGCTGAACCATTCCCAGTCCCCTGGGATGATTGAGCAGGTCCTGGATATTCCCATCACTGCAAAACCCCAATGCTGGCACCCATGAGGGGTGCCTGAATTCAGGGACAGGTACAAATGGAGCTGTAGGAGCCACTTCCAGTGTTTCACACAGAATCCCTGAACTATTCAGGGTGGAAAAGCCCTCTGAGACCAAACTGGGCCTGATCCCCACCTTGTCACCCACACCAGAGCACTGAGAGCCACATCCAGTCATTCCCTGGACAGCTCCAGGAGTCCAGCCCCTTCCAATTCCTGACCACCCTTTCCATGAGGAAATTCTTCCTG
>VXBB01005715.1:63836-79974 GCA_013399915.1 Illadopsis cleaveri
AAAATTCTTCCTGAATTTTACCGTCTTTTTTTTTTTTTTTTTTTTAACTTTTCTTTTTTAATTTCCTGATCTTTTACTGCCTGCACTGCTCGCTCTCAGATGGGGTGAGGGCCACAGCCCCTCACAGGGCAGGAGCTGGATCAAAAGGGAGAATGAAGAACTCAACATCCCAACCTCTCACAGCTCTCATCACCAGGCTGTTGCTGCTCTCCCTGCCCCAGATGAGCCCCCGCGGTGCTCGGGGAGTTTCCCAGCCTGGCTGAGCAGCAAATGCTCCGTGTTTATCACCCCATCAGAGCAGTTGGAAGACAGTTGAGTGTCTCTCGGGGGTGCTGATAGCAGGGAAGGCTTTGCTCTGGGAGATAAGCTGCCCTCCCTGAGCAGCCAGGGGAGGCCGTTGGTATCTCAGTGTCTTCCAGCCCCTCCAGACCCACCCGGGGTACGTGGGGATGGTGAGGAGCTGAGGACAGTTAACTGAACCCCTCGCTATCATCTGCTCTCTGCTCCCTGGGATCGTTTCTCTCGTGTTGATCAAGCCTCTGCAGTGACCTCATTGCCTCAACCAAGCTGTAAACAGGCAGGCAAAGCCTCCCGTGGTGTTTGGAGATGGATTAATTCAGGGGAGAAAGGTGCTTCGGGAAGGTGCTTCAACCAAAGGTTTCAAAATGCACAACAGCTCCGTTTTCTGCTTGAAACTGCAGGTTTCAGGAGAGAAAAACAGCACAAGCATCCCCTGGCTGGTTTGGGGGATCCAGGAGTGTCTGGAGTGCAGCTATTCCCTGCCAGCTCCAGCCAGAGCTCCCTGTGTCACCCCGCGGCAGCAAATCCAGCCTCTGGTGGTTACCTGGCACCCGAGACTCAGGTGTGAGCAGGGCAGAAAGTTCAGGTCACCTTTACCTGGAGGAATCAGTAGATCCAAGTCCCACTGTCAGAGTGAGGAAGAACCAAGGTGTGAACAGAGGCTGCACATCCAAAGAGTTTGGACACAAGGAGGGCAAATATTGTGGTGAGGAAACAACACTGGTTTCACAGTTTCTGTCTGTATTACACAACAGAACATTTCCTTTTTCATTTTAAACGCTGCCCAGTGCTTCCCTTGGGCCCTGCTCAGCTCAGCTGTGAGAAGGATGAACACCCTCCCCAGGCAGCTCTCTGAGGTCCTGCCCTGTTTTCCCTCCCTGTTTCACCCATGGGAAACCACCACTTTCCCAAATATAGATGTTTTCATCCAAATTAAGGGGAGGGGATTGAAATATTGTTAAAATATAATCCAGCTGCGAGGCAGAAAGCTGAAAGCGGTGCAAAAGCATCGCTCTTTTTCACAGGCTGGGGAGAGAACGGCGCTGCAAGAACCCAGCACGGCGTCATTCGTGGGCAGCCTCTGCCATCTGCTGGCACCGAGTCCTGCAGCAGCGCCTGTGCTGTGTCAGGGAGCAGACAGGAGGGGAAAATGGAGATCTTTGAAGTTCATAAGCCTTTTTTTTGAGAAACATTGCCTGTTTTGGTCTCATCAAAAGTACTGAGGTCGTAGAAAGATTTATATTGGAAGGGACCTAAAAACTCATCCAAGTTTCACCCTCCCTGCCATGGTTCCACCAGACCAGGTTGTTCCAAGCCCCATCCAGCCTGATCTTGGACACTTCCAGGGACCCAGGGACAGCCACAGCCTTTCTGGGTGACCTCACCAGCACCTTGAGAGTAAAGGATTCTCTCTTCAAGTATCCCAGCAGGTGGAGACTCCAGGCTTTTGGCCAGGGATTTGTACAAAGCCATGAATTAAAGACCTCTGTGCGAGTACCAATATAAGATTTAAAGTCTGTTTTTGCCACCTTCTTTCCCTGGAGAGGTTTGAACACCCACCTGCAGAGCTGCCCCGGAGCTGTGAGTGCACCCAAGGGCAGGGCTGGGAGCAGCACAGCCAAGGGGAGCTGAAAAGGTGCAATAGAAACTGTGACAAACTGAAAACACCTTTTATCACCAGCCTTTTACCAGTGTATCACCTGTCTTCTCACCCACAGGAGCCTCACCTGTACCTGAATGCCAGTAAAGAAGTTATAAACAATTAACAGAGAAAGAATTTAGGTGTTCAGCCAGGACTCAAGACTTTGTCAGGGAAATTCTGCAGCCACACCTCGAAGCATTTTTAGTTCTGGCCTTGGCTACTCAGATGGAGCTTCTTGAAGCTTCCCAATGCTGCAGGCACTGTTTGCAGAACAGCATTTCCACCTTCTGTCTTTCCTGCTCCATGTTGCAGCTCACTCTGGCGGTTCAGAGCCCCTTCCTTGTGGCCCAGAATCAGCTGAAGGAACTTTTATAACAAACAGGTGTTTTTCTGGGCAAATAAACCAGGATTTCCTCCCCATCAGCTCAGAATTCCATCAGCACTATTTGATGTAACAGAATGTTTTGAAGCCAAGGACTGTTTTCAAACCACCAACAAAAATATTTGTATTTTTTTTTCCTCTGCATCTTATTGCAGCTTTTTTGTTTTTCCTTCCCACCATTTATCTTTCACAACACCAAGCCTTGCCTGTACTTCCTGTTTGGCTGCTGGTTGGTAGTTTTCTCATTTGCTGTTATTTTTGACTTCCATCCAAGCTTTGTATGATATTAATAGCTGTTGCACAGAACTGTAATCATCCCCAAACCAGCCCTAATATTAGCAGATGTAGCCA
Source organism: Illadopsis cleaveri (assembly GCA_013399915.1). Classification (NCBI taxonomy): domain Eukaryota; kingdom Metazoa; phylum Chordata; class Aves; order Passeriformes; family Timaliidae; genus Illadopsis; species Illadopsis cleaveri. Next base: position 66,512 of record VXBB01005715.1, read on the forward strand.
AGAACTGTTGTCAAGGCCTGGGGGATTTGAGCAGTGAATTTTCTCCTCCATCCTGCCAGTTCTGCCCCAGCCCGGGGAGCCAAAACCTCTGCCCAGCACCCAACTCACACATCCCCATCCTGGCCACCTCAGGCAAGAAAGAAGCAGCTTGGCCGAGCCCAAATGCACAGAAAGATGCTGAAAGAAGATGCTGATGTGAGGATTCAAGAATTAGATGCTATTGGTTGTCTAATTAGTGCTTCAGCCCTAATCAAGATAGAGCAACCACTCATTGTTCATCCAGCAGTGCTAACACTAATAGCCAAATTACTCATTTTCTATTAAAGGTTGTCAGCAACAGAAAAAAAATAAACACAGAGGATGAAAGGATCTATCTTGCTCCTCCAGCAGTAAATTCTCCTCCTTCCTTTGCGCTGCTGCAGTGACTCATCAGCATCCTGAGGGGGAAATAGCGACAGGTTTTATCTTCTTTGCTGGGAGGAATATGATTCTAAGGCTGGTGGTTTCTTCCTTCTCTGTTTAGAGTCTACCTGAGGCTACTTTTTAAAATGTATTTTCTACTGTTCTCTCTAGTGGAACTTTTCTTCCCAGGGCTGCAATCCCCCATTACACCCAGACACACCACGTGTCCTGCATTTTACCTATATTTCCTCTGTCATTTCCACTGGTTTCTGTCACCTGCCAAAACCTCAATGATCAGCAAAGGATTCCCAATGAGTTGCTGGTACCCCTGGGGACATCCTGAGCTCACCATCCCATGCTCTGTCAGCACTTCCTGCTCCTTAAGGAAGGACTTGGGGTTTACCCCTCACATCAAACTGCAAATGCAATTGCCATCCCCTTTTAGCTGGCCAAGCAGGAGATAAACTCCAGCAAAGCTGCCAGGGCAGATCCAGAGGAGGGAAACTCCAGCAAAGCTGCCAGGGCAGAGGCAGAGGAGAGAAACTCCAGCAAAGCTGCCAGGGCAGAGGCAGACAAGCCCCGGGGACACAGTCCTGCTCATCACTGATAACATGATGATGTCATGTTTCCATTCTGAGGGATCCTCCCTCACCTCACACCGGGTAAAAGCTCTAACACCAGAGTCCTTTTCAGCAGGGAGAAGGTCTCCAGAGGGGAGTTCAGACCCTGCTGCTCTGACCACAGAGCTCCCTTTCTTGTCTATCCAGACCTTGGAGTCATTTTATGAAGGGAAGGTGATAACTCCAAGACAGGAAGATGATACTTTTTTTTTGGTTTAAAGTCTTTCATTTTCACTTCATCCTAGAGAACTGGTTTTATCTGACTCCTCCCAGTAGAGGAAAAGGATACATTTGGTTTAGGCTCTTTCAGTTCCATTTCACCCTAGACAAGTAGCTTCACTTGACTCCACCCAGGAGGGAGCTGTCCTATTTAAGGCTCAGTCCCTAAGTCACAGACTGTCCTGCCCAGGGTCTGCTGCTGTGTGGAAGGGGTGAAGCCAAACCATCATCCCTCAGACAGTGACATGATTGCTGCAGCAAAAATGAGGTGAGTGCAAAGCATCAGAACAGCAAAGACCTCACCAGGATGAGGTCAAGAACAGCAACCTGTTCTTGTCACAGCTCCCACAGTGACAAGGTGTGGGGGGACAAGGCTCAGCACAACGTCCTGGCTCAGAATCTCACCAAGGTTAAGGGTCTCTGAACGTTACCTTGTCCAACCTCTTCCATCTCTGACTGCATCCTGACAGCTTTGGAGTGTCTCTGACGGTGGAAACTGCACAGCCTGTCCAGAAAAACTGTGCAAGGCCTCTCTTCTTCTCACAGTTAAGTTTCCTGATGTTCAGATGGAGCTTTTCCTGGGCTTGTTTGTGCCCTTCTTGCCCTGGCACTGGGCACCACTAAAAAGGCCTGGCACTTCTTTGCTCCCTCCCTTCAGGTATTTCTATAGCTCTAAGATCCTTCTGAGCCTTCTCTTCTCTTGCCTGAACAGTCTCAGCTCTCTCAGCCTTTCCTCATGGAAGAGACACTCCAGCCCAATATCTTCCTTAACTTGTTGGGCTCTTTTTTGAGTAATTTCTCCACCCTTCAGCTAAAGACACAACCCCTGCTTCCTCCCCATAGAAGGGAATGCGAGAAAGGGCAATGTGAGAAATCAACTCATTAATTATATGAATTCTACCATTTGCAAGAGGTGGATTCCTCCTGGAATACCACTGAAGAGATCAGTGAAAGAAGCTTTCACTGTATGGGTGGGGCTGGCTCTACTCTCCCTTTTTGCAGCCCATCCCAGGGCCTTTGCCTTAGATAAGAGAGCAGCCCTGGCTCCAGGCACTGGTGATTCCATTCCTGGGCTTGCTGTTCTCCAATGGGAAGAGCTCTCTGAAAAATGGGCTGTTTGGAACAAGTATTTGCAGGTTCTTTAGTGGCCTGAGTGCAAGGGATGTGTTGAGCAACAGGAGAGTCTCCTCTTCCACCACCCTTCCTCTTTTTCCTGCTCTGTGTGGGCACCCCAGGGTCCACGCTTCCATGACTCACCATTTCCTCTTTGTAGCAAGGAGCAGCTGAAGGAGAAGCTGGATGCCCTTCAGTGCCACTTCACCTGGAAGTTGGATGTTGACTCGTACAATCCTCAGCATCACCTGCAGAAGTTGGACGTTGACATCAAGCACATGGCCCACCAGAACCGGGTGGCCCTCCTGGGGCTCCAGGCGTACCTGCACCAGCTGAAGAACCAGAGCACAGAAGCTCTGCAAAGCCTCAGAGCTGCTGAGGAGCTCAACAAGGAAGAGGGGCAACCAGCATCCACTGCTGGCTCTTTGATCATCTATGGGAATTATGCCTGGATTCACTACCTTCAGGGCTCCTATCAGGAGGCTGAGACATACCTGGAACGAGTTCAGCAGCTCTGCCCATCTCTTGGGGATGAGCAGCTGATCCCACACATCCAGGCCCACAAAGGTTGGTCCCTCCTGGTTACCAGAACCCGGAACGGGGAACGGGCAAGGGAGTGCTTCAACCGGGCCTTGATGTTTGAACCAGAGAACAGATCTTTCCGTACTGGGCTTGCAATGGCTCTTTATTCCTCCTGGAAATTCTCCTGGCAACCCAACAGCGCAAGCGAAGCCACAATCCACTTGGAAAGAATTGTCAATGAGCAGCCAAACAACTACAGAGCCAAAATATATTTGGCCGAGCTACTTGGAGATGTAGATAGGGAGAAGTCGATTGGCTTGATCGAAGAATGTGCAGAGAAAAGCTCTGACCCCGAGGTCCTCAAACTCTCAGTTTTGCTCTGGATACCATGGTCAACAAAGCGAGCGATTGAGATCGCCCAGCGAGCCCTGCAGCAGGACCCAGGTTACCACCTTCTCTACCAGGCCTTGGGCAGGAGCTACAAGCAACACTGGCTTCAAGCAAATCCAAAAGACAAGAAGAATATACAGGATGCAGCCATCAGGCACCTCCAGCAAATTGTTCAGAAACATCCAGACCTTGACATTATACCTGTCAAGCTGCAGTTGGCAGAGTTAATTGGTGAAAGAGATCCAGCAGAGGAAGAAAAGATCTACAGGGAGCTGCAAGAGAAGATCGACACCTTGAGCCCCAGACACCGTCAAGCCCTGAATCGCTCCTGGGGACTGTTCTTCCTCTACCGAGAGGGATCCCACGATAAGGCAAAAGCCAAGTTCATGGATGCTTACAACATCCATGAGCAGACAAACCAGAGGAGGGACTGTGGGCGCAGGCTGAGGAAGATGGCTCAGATGTACCAGTGCAAGGGTGACGCCGACACTGCCAATGACATCTACCGCTTCCTCCAAGAGGCCGACCGGCACCTGCCTGAGCATTTCGCTGCACTCACTTTAGATGATGGGGATCACTCCTATCCCACAGAGTAGGGCATGACTTTTCCCAAGGCTAGAAGGCCAAAAGCACTGTCTGGCTCTGCACAGCAATCCCACCCCTCACACGGACAGAGTGGTTCTGTCAGCTCCTCACACTGTCCCATTGCTCAGCCATCAAATCCCACCCGTGAGTAACCAAGCATCCGAACCTTACCCACGCTGCTGTGTCCTGCTTCTTCTCCCAAAGGGAATGAAAACAAGAGCAAAGAATTTGGCTTATGGGGTCTGAGCACAATCTTCTGTAGGTGTGGACCTGTGCATCTCCCTTAGAACTGCCATTGATCAGAACCGAACACTGATTAGGGCAATGTGAGAAACCAACTCATTAATTATAAGAATTCTACCATTTGCAATGAACCAGGAGGTGGATTCCTCCACAAGATCAGTGAGGAGCCATGATGAGAGTGAAGTCCTTCTGTACAGGACACACATGATCCCTGGCCTGTCCAAAGGCATTAAACACTGCTAATTAAAGAGCCCACAAGGATGATTTTATCTGCACTGACGCACAGAAGCACACACATGCCTGCCCCTGCCTGGATGTAAACCAGGGGCTTTCTTGTACTGGTTTCCACCAGGAATGACATTTTCATCCCTGTTTCTGGAGCCAAACTGAGGCTTTTAACATTCTTTGATCAATAAATATTTCTCTCTGCACAATTTCTCCTTGTTGGTGTGTTCTTGCAGCCTGAAGCACCCAGAGCATGGAACACCAAAATCCACCCTCTCCTCACTCTCCATCCCTCCAGGCCCTTCTCACCTGGAATTTGTGCCCTTACCTGCAGGCACAGGTGGGCACCTCCCCAAGCACTGCCAGGGTCACCTTTGTGCCCAGCAGTACCTGAGTGGGGGTGGCTTCCTCAGATGTCCCCAAACCTACCTGTCCCCACAGAGCAGTGCCACAGGGACCAGGGCAGAGGTCTCACCAACAGTGACCATGTCTCTGCTCCAGTGAGGAACAGGCAAGGACCTAGTCTGGGAGTAGATGCTCCAGGAAAGGACTAAGCGTGCCCAAAACCAGAATTTGGGTAAGGAGAACACGCCTTAGTGCCCCTCTCGTGCACACCTGGTGTGTCTGAGAACCCAGAGGCCAGAAACATCCCCTTGCTCAGGGGCCCCAGCAGTGGGTCAGCACCAGTGTACAAACACTCCACCCCCCCAGACCTCACAATTAAGGGGAAAGAGAAACACCCCAGGCCACCACACACACCCCAGGGGCTATTTCACCTCCCAACACAATAGTGGGGACCAAACCTGTCATCCTCCTTCCTTCCCTGGACCCAGGAGCCACAGCCCAGGGCAGGATCCTGCCCCCAGCAGCAAAGTTGGCTGGGATCAGTCCTTGGGGCAGGAGCTCCTCAGAGAGCAGCCCCTCAGCCTCCAGTGAGGCCCCACATGCCTGGGTGAAAATACACAGCACAAAGTTAAAACCATGAGCCAGAGAACAGAAAACTTGTGTAAAACATCAGGGATTTACTTAACTGCACAGTCAGGACAGTTTTCCAAATCTCAATAAAAACAGTCACTTGATAAACTCGTGTGTGTTCCACAGGTGTCTTCACACAGCACTGGGCAAGGTCCCAGCTCCTGACTTGGGAAAGCAGAACTCCCACCCCCACTGAACCACCCTCCTCCCCCTCACCAGCGTGAGCAGCACTAATTCCTTTGGCTTTGCATCTACACCCTCCTCTACAGAATTCACCCCTTGCAAACACAGTACCAGGAAATGTTGCTTTAGAGGAGCCACAGTGCCTCGGGCAGTTGATTAAAGAGAGGCCTTTTCCCACCAGCCCAGTCCAACACTGCCATCCTGAGGATTCCAGCTGCACCACCAGCCAGGTGGGACAGACTGTGCTGATGGAGAGCCTGGATTCTGACCAAGTTCAGACATTACTGTGTCAAGAACATCCTACAGAGTCCTAAAAACCTCAATCAACTGACCCTCCTTTTGTGACTGCTCTACTTCATGCAGGGAGAAAACCAGATGTTAGTGAAAACGCCACTTCTCTAGAGTTTTTGTAATGATTAACACTGAACAAATCCTGCTTGTTACTGTCTTCACCAATACTACATTCAGCACAGCATTAGATAATAAAAATAAATTGCACTATAAAATCCCATTAGAAGTCTCAGTTAAGCTGAAAGATAAAAGGCAAAACATCATATAATATAAACTGCCAGGGGCCACGGAGATAACCTGTGTTTCTTCTGCTTGTGAGCATTGGTGTGCAAATGCCAGGACAAGACCAACTCCCAGGTCTTCACTTCAGCATAGGAGAGGGAAAAAAATGCCCCTGATGCCCAAGCTGGGTTGTTGACTTGCTTTTGCTCCCAAATCTAATTCAAGAGAAACACAAGAATATCAGTTTGGAATTCTGGACACAGAGATCCAACACTTTCCCATTTCCAGGGAACATTCACCCAAATTTCACCCACCTCCCAAACAATGTTCCTCTCCTACCATAAGAGGATGTTTGTTACCCCCATCAGGCAGCTGCTGCTCCCACAGCACAGACTGAGGGAGGGTTGAGTGAGAAGTAAGTGAAGGCTGCCCCCAAACGCCTCAGTTCTCCCTAGAGCACCCAAATCACCTGCAGTCATTCCAAACATGGCACGACAGCACCCACTGGCACTTACTTGGGGGTGGTCTTGAAGGTGGAGCGGACCCTCTGGGACAGGGAGCTGGATGAGGGTGTCTTGGAGAGCTGCTGCTCTGGGGTGGTGAGAGGTCCCAGAATACTCACTGCCAAAAGAGAGCAGCACAGTGTGAGGACAGCTGAAGTTTTCTTTGCCATGCAGGGAACATCAGGCATTTCCCTAGCATCTGTCAAAGCACTAGACAAATCTGGCATTTCCTGGCACACTTTGCTTTTCCCTCTCCACCCTCCATGAAGCTGGCTGGCTCTGAGAGTCTCCCAGCCTGCTCGGATTGCAGGTTGCTGTTTTTAGTAACAGAGCAGAAACCAGGATTACCTTGAACCTCAGGGGTCCGTGGAGTGGAATAGGCATTGGTGTTCTCAATCACGTGTGCTGGGTCAATGTTCTCCTGCTCCACCATCATCAGCTGGCTCCAGTAGTCCATGGGCAGCAGCAGAAGTCGCTCCACGACCTACAGAGACACCTGTGAGTCACTGATCACAGAACCATGGAACAGTCTGAGCTGGAAGAGAGAAAAATCAAGGTTTGTCCTACCTTGGGCTGACGTTTTGTGTCTTGCAGGAGGGTCATGGGGTCAGGATCTGGCACTGCATGGGCAACTATTGTGGGGCCAAAGACTTTGGCCAAATTGGAGATGTCCATTTTAGTATCTGGGCTCTGAGCCACCCTGCATTAAAAGAAATTAAGAAAGAATGTAGCTTTACCCCTTCACTTGTGATACAAGTCCCCTGTCCCACACACACTTGGCTTCTGAGCGAGCAGCTTTGCTCCAGAATGAAAACTTCATGCTCACAAGCAGTAACCAGACCCAATTAGAAAAGGGGTAACCTTCCCCTCTCAAATCATAGAATGGTTTGGGTTGGGAGGGACCTTCAAGATCACCTAGTTCCAGCCCTCCTGTCCATCAGAATGTACCTCTGCAGGTGGACCATGAGGAAAGCCAAGGTGTCCCTATTGGCCTGAGGAAGTTCTCCAACTGCTTGGTACATAGCAGCGATGCTGTTGTCCTCATCCGAGATTTCTAGCAGGAAAAAATAATATTTAGACCTAACAAAGTGCTCCTAGAAGCTGCAATATTCCCCTCACAGCCACCCTGAGAAATAAAGAAGCCAGAAACTTCTCATGCTGTGTTAATAATCTTGTATCCTGCCCAACTAGAACTCAGGCACGAGGGCTGCACAGAGCACCAAGGCCTGCCGGCTCACTTGACAGCAAAACCACAACCACTGAGGTTCAGGAAAGAGCAATTTCTCACCTGCAGCTTCCATGAAAGTCTTGTTTAACCGGAAAGTGAGAAGGGGCTCTTTCAGGCTGCGCAGGAAATCCTTGAGAAGGCCACAGATGGCGTGGATATCGTCCACTTTACTGAGCAAGGGGATGCTCTTCGATCTAAGAAACTTCTCTTTCAGTTCCCTCACAGTCTTGTCACAGCCAGAGATACGGTAAATGCCTGTCTGTTGGCACAAAGCTTGGCTCAGAGGAGGAGGTCAACTGATATTTTTTCCACCCCCACCTTCTCTCCACACCTGAGTCAACCACTGAGCAGCACAATCCACACCATAAATAAGGGATATTTGGGTTAACAGTTTGCTTCCCAACACTACAACCCATTTCATTAGCACTGTTTCACACCTCATTTTCTTCTTACCTCATGCAGCCCTCGTTGCTCGATCTCATTAACACAGTGCACGATGATGGAAGGGATCATTGGAGGAGTAGAAGGGACAAAATCCATCAAGGTGCCCTAAAAGGCAGAAGGGAAAGTAAAAAAAAAAAAGATGGATTCAGTCACCAAGACATGGAAAATACTCTCTCAGGAATTCGCAGCAAGATCTATGGTCTGAAAACAAGAATTGTTGCTCTTCTCAGGACTGATGAAGAAACATCACATCCATCAGCACAGCGCTCCATCGCCTGCCCGGAGCTGCCACCTTCCCCACTCAACGCCTTCCTACCATCACACCCCTACACCCCCTCCCTGCTTGTGCAATGATGCATTAGCCAGCTCATTTGCATGTTATTATGCAGCTCTGAGCAACAGGAGCTTTGCTGGGGAAGGCAGCCTTGGAGCTGAGGAGTCCCAAGCTGAGGTGGGCCCCTGTGGTGGTCCCAGGGCACAGACCCACCTCCCCAATTCGGACTGGAGTGCCCGTGAGGGTGGGGATGCAGGGCAGAGGGCAGCGCTCCCGGCACTCGGGGTGAGCCACCACCCGGCAGTCTCTGCACTTCAGAGAGATCTTCCCAAACTTGACTCTCTTGCCACAGGGAACACACGATTCTGGCTTGATAACCTGGTGATGCAGAGCACACAGATGGGAGAGGTTAGTGCAGTGTAAGTAACTCAGCAGGAATTAAAGTGGGTAACAGTTTCCTGATGCATGCAGGTAACTGGTACAGTTCATGTTGACCTGAGAAGTAACCACAGAATCATGGAATAGCCTGAATTGGAAGAGACACGCAAGGATCACCAGTCCAGCTCCTGGCCCTGCACAGATACCCCAAAAATCCCACCCTGTGCATCCCTAGGAGTGTTGTCCAAACACTCCTGGAGCTCTGGCAGCCTTGGGGCTGTGCCCATTCCCTGGCCAGCCTGGTCAGTGCATGAACCCCATCCTTCTGCAAGAACCTTTTCCCAACAACCAACCTAAACCTCCTTGGACACAGCTGGCAGCCTCTTATCACACACATTTCAAGATGGAAGGAGATGCTTTTGCAAGCTCCTCCTGCCTGTAGACCCACCGTCTTGGAAACAAAGTCGTGCAGCCTCACTCCCCCATTGTGCTGCGGAGTGCTGCAGCCATTGGTGTCTGACTTGGACTCCAGCTGCTTACTGCCTATGCTGGACTCGCTGTTCCAGGGCTGCAAAGGACCTGGAAGACACAAGGGGAAGAGGCTGACTGGCTGGGATCACCCTCTGCCCCCCAAAAGCATGGCTATCATAAACCAGAAGCAGCTCCTGGGAGGAATAATGGACATTTCAGGATAACCCAGGTAGTTGTGTGGGGACAGGGTGGGGATGTTACACCCACCACTCTTCCTCCGGCTCCTCCGAGGGTAAGGCACAGTCTGGATGGTAGAAATGGCTTCAATTGGACCACCATCATTGGGGACTGTCACAGTGGTCTTTGCTACTATGGATTCATTAGCCTGGAATGACAAAAACACCCGTGACAGGAGTGCTGACAGAACACAGGAGTTCCAGTGGCCCTGGAAACAGGCAGGAATTGTGGCCAAGTGTAACCAAACCCGGAATTAACCAGCATACCTGGTCTGCTGTGTTGCTAATGGATCTGGATTTCTTCTGAGGAGCTGGGGGGCCTTCAGCAAACTGCCTGGAAGAGCGCTGAAAAGAGAGCACATTCTTGCCTCAGGAGCAGGAATGCTGTTCACTTGGCATTACACTGGTCCAGGACGACTAGAAGGACTGAACACCTCATGCAGTGTGCAGACAAGTCCTTCAGAGGTACCTCAGCTTTGTGGCAACCTTGGAGGTGCCAGGAAGAATCAAGAAACCTCTTTCAAATGATTTTCCTAGCCAGCTTTATAATGAGTTCAGGAAAAAAAACCAAACAAATAAATCCGACCCAAGAAAGGAGGACAAAAAAAGCCCAAAACCCCACAAACTACACACACCAAAAAACAGCAACTAAGCAAGTCCCAGACTCCTCCCAGCTCCACTAGGTGATGGTTTCAGGCTTTTTTCCACCTGTATCTTCTGCAGATTAAAGCAGAACAAGCACAAGCTCCTTTACAGAATAGAAAAATGTTAACTTCCAACACCATTTTCCTCTAATCTGGGAGCTGTTAATAATCTTCAAGTGGTTTTTTGCAAGCCCCAGACTGTAACACCACAGGATATACAGAAACTCCACTCATTTTTCAGTAGACAAATCATGACCTCAGACCTAAATTTCAATCTAAACCCGCACAGCAGCAGCAGCACATCCACGCGAGGTCTGACTGTGCTTAGTGGCTCAGAGGTCACTACAGGTGGCTGTGAGGTGACAGATGGTGGCATTGTGGCAGCTGGGGGGAACAATGGAAACTGTGTGACAGGGAACAATTGAACAATACCCGCTTCTCTCTCCTCTTCAGCCTGACAGCTTTGACCACCGAGGAATCCCAGTCCTGGGGGAAATACACAGCCATGGTTAATGCTAAATACCACACAGCCCCTGGCCAGGGCTTTCATCAAGTTTTAGCCAACAGCACACCCGGGAAATGCAAATCAGCTCAGCCAGGTTAATAACCCAGTAATCTAAACACAAAGGGTCTCTGGAGATCAACTCCCCTCCCCTCGGGCTTTTACAGGGGAGGAGAACTTGAGAACGTGGAGTTACATTACCAGTGAGTCATCGGTCTTGTCAAAGCTGATGTCTGACAGAATTGAGCCAGATTCATCTATTGTAGACAGCCTGAAAAACAAAAATTAGAAGAAGCTTGTATCAGTTTGGCTTTCAGTCAGTCACGGTTCCAGAACAATCCCACTGACTCAGAGGAGCCGTATTTTAAAGTGGAACAAAAAGGAAGACTGTTGACACGGGTGAGGAATGTGTCACAGAGGCCGACAGCTGGATTGATGCCTGACACCTCAGATAAAACGCTGTTTCCCTACCTTTTGTTGCCTGAAGTTCCCACAGAAGCCTGTGGCCTGTTCAGGAAGGCGAGGACAGACTTCTGCTCCTCGCTGAGCTGGATGCTGCCTCCGGAGGCATCACACATGAGCAGCTCCCGAATCAGCTGGATTTGGCGCTCCTGTGAGCACAGATAACATCAGCAGCTGGATACACTGTGTTTAATTACTGTAAGACCCGACCAAGTGTTTGAGATACCAGAGATAAGCTCTCAGAACTTGTGTCTATGGACTGCTAATGGCTGCAGGCAGGTAATGGCAGCTCAGACAGGTAATGGCAGCTCAGCTCCATCAGCAGCCAGTCTCCTTTCCCAGATCAAAGCAGAAGGCTGCTCCAAGAGCAGAGCCAATTCTCTGCTTTGTTTTTTCCCTTCCCTCAGTGCCAGTCCTTATTTGCCACTGATCAATGCAGTTTAATCGCCTTGTCTCCACACTCAAGAGCTGATGGGTAACAGGAATTACTCACCAGCTTCTCACAGTCCATTTCAGCTTTTTGCCTCCGTTTGATCTCCACATCCACCTGATTGCGGGCGTGTTTCAGCTTCACGTCCAGGGCACTGCGCTCAGCTTCTGTCTTCATGAGGAGATCTTTGTACCTGCTGAGCTCGTGCTCTGTTTTCTGCCATTTCCTCCGGTACTCCTCAAAGTTTTTCGCTAACTGAATAAACTCTGAGGAGAGAGCACACGGAGCTTTAGCTGGGCAAGCAGAGGAGCAGCTGACACCAGGTTCACACAGAATCCCAGGAATTCTGAGGTTGGAAAAGACCTCCAAGAGTACTGAGTCCAACCTGTGCCCAATTCCCACCTTGTTACCCAGCCCAGAGCATTGTCCAGTCATTCCTTGGACACCTCCAGGGATGGGTACTCCAAACATCCATGGGCAGCTCCCTCCAATCCCTGACTGCCCTTTCCATGAAGAAATTCTTCCTTCTGATGCCCAACCTGCTCCCAACCAAGGCGTGGAGAACCCAGCCTTTGGGCCAACCCAGCCACACAAGAAATGTCCATGAGCTTTTCCATTTTTCAGACCAAGCCCCTCCTGTCAGCACCAGCCAGAAGAGCTGGAGCATGAGACTTGCACAAAGCCAGTTTGCTACAAGCAGAACGTGCATGGAAATTCAGCTGGCACTTGATGCTTCTCCATAAAGGAAAAATCCACTGGTTTTAGCATCTTCAGCAGATTCTCCAGGAACAAAACTCACGGCATTCGTTTCCTTCGCTCAGGAGCTCGGCCTGGCGCGTGAGCTGCTCGTACAGACCCCGCAGGTTCACCATGGCAATCTCCATCCTCCTGCCAAAAAAACCACAGCTAATGGCAGCCCAGCCCCTCCCTCCCACCTCTGAGCAGAAGCCAGCCCAAAGAAAAAGGGAACCAGCCTCAGGGTTACTGGGTGTAATGCTTTCAGGCAGGTTTGAGAAGCTGCACGAGCAAAACTCATGTTTTATGGAGATATGTGCATCTGCTCTTTTCTCATTGGGAATGAAAATCCACAGCCCATGGGTAACAGAGCCTTGGAGAAAGGCAGATCTGCCCACCTTAGTGCTTCCAGTATCCTCCAGCAGAGCACAGAGGATCAGAACCCAAGGCAAGAGGAGGGAACCCAAGTCCTTCCCTTCAGAAAGGATACAGCACACGGCCCATGCCCTGTCTACAAATAACTTGGTACTATATAGGCCACTAAAAACCTGCAAGCTTTCAGCACTTTGTAAGACAAAAATAGGAGCAACATTCTGGGGAATTTTAATACAGTTTTAAATTTAGCTGCATTTTAAGTTACAGCTCCTCCTGCAAATAGCTGTTAAAATTCAACCAGTCAGCACATTTCTCTCAAACAGCAGCAACAACGGCATAAACAGAGGCAGCGAAGAGGAAAGTCTCCAGCTCAGCAAGTCAGAAATGACTTCACTAATGCGAGAGGTGGCTGGGGCAGGCAGGGCAATGAGCTGGTGCTGGAAGGCTTGGGAGAGGTGCCAGCAGAGAACACAACACGCCAGCACAGAAGGCTTTGAGGTACCTGTTTCACAGGTACAGACTTCACAAGCACACCGATATGTCGATACTTTCTGTATTAGGTGAACCACGAGGCGTGGAAGCGCTCTGCCCTTGTCGTGCGAACCCACAGCACGGGGCACGCCCAGCTCGGTGCCTCAATTACCAGCACCAGCACCACCATCCCCGTGCCCACAGCCACCCCCTGGGAGGCCGCAGGGACCAGCCCGGCCCGTACAGCGGCCTCCGAGCGGGGCCACCGGGGCTCCGACACCACGGTGGAACGGGCCTGGGCGGGTCCGGTATCCGCGGAT
>VXBB01005715.1:80215-93380 GCA_013399915.1 Illadopsis cleaveri
CCAGGATTCCTCTCAGCCCTCCGGGTTCCCCTCACCCCTCCGGATGCCCCGCACTCTCCTGAGCCCCCGGTTCCTCCCAGCTCGCCCCCAGCCCTCCTCCGCCCGCCCCGGCCCTCACCTCAGCCCCCCCGGATCCCCTCAGGGTCCCTCACCTGGGCCGCGGCTCCGGCCCCATCGGCGCGCGCAGCCCCAACCGCCCCGCGCTCCGGTTTGAATCTGCGCCGCCAGCCAATCCCCGCTCCCCCGACACCTCCCCGGGCCTCTCATTGGCTGATCTCAGCGGGTTCCTGAAGCCAGCCCGGTGCCATGTCTGCTGAGGGCGGGGCCTGCCTGCTCGGCGGGGCCGGGCGTGGGGCGCGGCCGCGGGCACTGAAGCCGCCCGGGCGCCATCTTTGCTGCTGGCTGGCGTGTGTTGCTTAGCAACGGGGACGCCGGGAGGGCCCGGGACCCCCAGGCCTGGGCCTGCTCCTTGTCCGCCCCTCATGAGGGGCTGTTCCGGGCAGGAAAATTCCTTCTCAGGACGAGCTCTGGCTGTTATTTCGAGCAAAGCTATTTGCCCAGGGCTCGTGCAGGCCTGTGCCCACCTCACTGGTTCTGCAAAATGTCCTGCAAGGGGCTGGGTGCAGCTGGTGAGTGTTGAAATTCACCGCGAGGCTGTTTATGAAGTGTTGTCGCTTGAGAAATACGATGCCTTGCCTGCTTTTTTTTGTCTTTAAACGTTGATTTGAGTAACAGCCGGCAACTTGTGCCAAAGGCGAAATGCATTTCAAGCCACATACGAGTCTTCCCTGTGCAGGCGTTTAATATGCAAACGGATAAAACCCAAACTAAACAATTACACAAAGGGAATTCACATAATCATAAAATAACAACGTGCTTTAATCTTTTAAATCTGAAACAAAACAGCGGGTAATTGAAGAATGGATATTAGCAATTAGAAAGTGGAACTAAATGCTTAAAATTGTGCAGTGGAAAAGGGAGTTCATAAAGCAGATTGCTCCCATCATCCAGCTGCTTTGTTGGAACTGCTTTATTTAGGGTATATAGTTTGGTTTAACTTAATAATAATTAATTCGTAATAGATTGTAAATAGCCTCAAGATCTTTGGAAAAGTAAACATTACTGAGGCTTCCTTGAAGAAGAGAGCCAAAATTATCTACATTTTATAGGGGAACTTTTTTATATGAGGCCTAGAAGAGACACAACTCATTCTCTGAGCCAATGGCCAAGCAAGGGAAAGGTTCTGACATTGACATATGACCTTATACTACAGAAAATCATGCAAAAGCCCAATTTGCCCCTGTCTGGGAAGAAGCTGGAGGTTGAAAGTTACACCTGGCTCTGCCGAGAGCCTGTCGTGCAGGTACACCCCCCATTTGTGATGAGGCTCCGCTGTTTTGGTGTCAGCCCGGGGCCTCCTGCAGCTCCTGCCTGTAATTAAATCTTCCCAGCTAAGATGTCTCTATTGGCAGATCGTATTTATAGGCAGGCGAGTTGTTTTAGTGGCGTTCTGAAGAGTTAAGGAGGCTTTTGCTCATAAGCAAATTCTGTTCCCTTTCAAATTGTCATCCGCCATCTCGTGCCAATAAAAAGGCACATTATTTTAGATGATTGCCCCCGCGGTGCTTGTAGTGAGTTACTGCAGTAGGTGCTGGGCTCGTGTTACACAAATTACATTTCTTCCATATGTGTTCAACCATCGTCCTTCCAAACCCTCCTCTGAATCAGGGCAGCAGGATGTGAGCACCCCAAAAAGCTTCTCAGAACCCCCCCATCTGTGATGTGGACCTGGCAAAGGCACTCTCTGCTCAGTCCCAGGCCCTAAAACCTTTGTGGAGTCTCTTTCCTCCTCCTCGGTTGATGAATGATGAGAGCAGAGAGGTCAGCAGCACCTTTCATTTGGAGCTTTATTCCACGGGAGAAGAAAGGCAGAAGGACTGAGGGCCTTTTCAGGAGCTGCTTTATGGCAAAGTAATTATATTCTCTTTTTGTTTGTGTCAGGAAGGGAGGGAAGGGGGGTGAAGCCTTGAAATGTCTCATCTGGGAAACCGTTAATAGAATTTATGCTAATTTGATGATTCCGGCGATTACTGGCGGAAGCACTTCACATTCTCAGGCAGCAGAAATTCTCCTCCAGCTCCTCCCGCAGCCTCACTGGGTTGGTCTTCAGCCCATTCTCCTCCTCCAGCCACTGCAGCCCCTTTGTTGGGCAGCACTGGCCGACCCCAGCGTGTGACCCTGGGGTGTGACCCTGGGGTGTGACCCCAGGATGTGACCAGGATGTCGATGGGATCCCTGGTCACCCCGTTCCTCGATTTTTTGAGGCAGGATGGAAGGAAACCTGCCCCAATGCCTCACTGTGTGAGCAAAGAGCAAAGCCAAACCTCTCCCTGCCATCCTCATCCTCTGGTGAAGCTTTGCAAACACCGATTGCTCTGCCCAGCTCCTGTAATTAACTCTGCAATTGCAAACCCATTTGTGCAGCTCTGTGCCCAGGGGAAACCTTTATTAAGTTCCTTTTAATCCAAAAACAGTTAGAGCACGATGGTCTTCATAAACAGCCATTCAAATAAAAAGGCAAGGGGAAGCAAGTGGAATTAGAGACTTTAAGACAGCAACCTTCCTCCAGGGGAAAAAAAAAAGGAGAAAAAAAACTATCTCAGGTGCATTTCTCTTGATGCATTCATACAGCAGGGGTGTTAAAAAGGAGTTGTTCAGAAGTGTAAGGAAAAAAATCCATCAGGCTGAGCAGGGAGGGCAGCTGGGGTTTAGCCAGAGGAAGATGGACCTTTCAGGGAATGAATTTCTGATTTCTCCCGGCTGGCCAGAGCCAAAGGCCGGCAGATGGCATCAGGCTCATGTGCTGGGTGGGAGCTGCAGGGCCTCAGCCATCCCTCAGCAGGGCAAAATGTGGCCAGAGCATCATCCACGGGACTGGGAAGAGCCTGTGGGGTCTGTGAGGAGGGAGATGACGAGTCCGTGGGGTTTGGAAGAAGGGGGAATAAAGGAGCCCATGGGGTCTGTGAGGAGGGGGCCAAAAGGGCCCTGTTTTTCCTGTCAGTCCAACAGCAAACCAGGTTCATCTGTGATGTCCCACCTGAGAAAACCCAGGATGTTTCTTTCATCAGCTTCGGGGTGGAGTTCACTTGAATGGGATGAGCCAAACCCGCCGTCCATCCTCTCTGCTCCTCGAAGTGAAAGTGCATTAATGTCAGCAGAGAAGCCACGGCCTTATCCTGAACTCCTTAAAAAACAAAGGGAGTCTCTATTGCCCTCATCTGGCTTTTAATGAATGACCTCTTGTCGCCGGGAGCTGCGTGCGGTGACAAAGGACCTTTGTGGGCCGATATTTATGATTTCATTTAAGCCAGGGAGCAAGCTAAGGCAGAGGGCTGGAAAATAAGAGCTGAGCTGATGGTTCTGTCTTTAAACTCAAGGGATCTTTATCTAGTTTTTGTGTTAATACAGTTGTCATCTCTTAAATATTTGAGCAACTCACAGCCGTGAACGCTCCCACGCCGGAGGGACGCACAGAAGTGACTTTGGCTCTCCCAAGCCCACACCCTCCTCTGGACATGAATGCTGGGGAGAGGAGGAAAGGGTTTGCATTTTCCTAGTGCCCCCCCAAACCTTGCCCACACATGAAGCTTGCTGTGAGTGCCCACGACCTGCTTATGGGGGGCCCTGGGCTCCAACACCCCTCCCTACACCAGCGACTTGCCAACACTGATAAATTTTTTGCCTTTTCCTTCGGCAGGCCTTGGTGGAGGATTAAACAGCTGGGAGTCGGGAGTGAGAGCGTGTCCCCTCTCCTTTGCCATGCAAACAGAGAAAATTAATCTCCCAGCTTCCTCTGATATTTGGGCTGAATTACAAGCTGGGAGCGGAGATAAAGCACGGGCGAAGGAAGGCACAGGTACAGCGGAGCCGGGGCTGCTGGCACAGGCCTTTGTCCGTGCAGATAACGCTCCCCCTCCTGGAGTCATGCATAATTCACCAGCGCTGCCTCCCTCGTCCTGGTCATCCCTCCCTCTGCTCGCTCTGCTCCCCTCGCTGAGCAGCTGGAAGCTCCGTGTCCGAGTGAGCCAGCGTGTGGTGGCTGCAGGACACGCTCGTGTGGGAGCCATGTGTGTGCAGAGACACATCAAACCTCAGTGACAGCATGGGTCTTGTTGGGACAAAGCTAAGGGGACCTTGTCCCCTCTGCCTGGAGGCTGATGGAGCAGAGGGGTGACACCCTGCAACCTGTGCTGGCATGGGACAGTGACACCCTGCAATTCCCACCTGCAATCCAGGCAAACCACAGCAGCACATCCACTCCTGCCAGGGCCTGGGCTGTGTTTGAAATGCCCATCACATCCCAGCTCCACTAACCATGCTATCTCCCTAAATCCCTCCACGTTCTACTTGGATAGAGGTTACATCCTCTGGGATAGCAGCCCCGGCATTAACAGACACCAACTGCATTTTATTTTATTTGGGCGATCATCCGGAGGCTCCTCTGCCCCGTTCTTGACAGAACTGTGCCACACAGAGCGGGAAAGCCACGGAGGTTTTCCACAGCCACCAAGAGTTCCTCTCCCAGAAGAAAGCAAGAGCAACCTCGGTCACTCCCAGGCAAACAACACACACACACACACACACACAGACACACACACCTCTGCTTAATGATTTTTGCTTTGTAAACGAAAGCGGTGCCATGAGTTTAATAACCACTGCTTGGGAGTAATTGGGGTGATTATTGTATGGCCCAGGGGGAAAATTGCAGCTTGTTATCTCCAGGGAGTAGCATTAGGATCCAGTAGATAATCAGGCTGTTATTTGTTGCACTTCAGATGACATTTCTCATGGATTTAGAGATGATAGTGATCAAACCAGGTTGTCAGAGCCACTGCCAAGCTGCAGAGTCCAGAGACCTGGAGGCTAAATAGCACCTGAAGCAGCCTGGGACAGCTGCTCTTCCAGCAGGAATAACAGACTTATGTGCCACATTGAGCTCAAAGACATCCACACTTTAGCAACACTCTGAGGTCTCTTCTTTAATTTGATTTCCTGTAAGAGAGACAACACTCAGGATGAGGATACAAAGAGGGAATATCAGGTCTAACATGCCACCAAACAGATCTATACTCATACTCAGCAATTAGGTTTCTTGAGACATTCCCTCTTGTTCCTCCCTCTCCACCCCAATCAATGGCCTCTGCCTCTCCCCTCACCTCCAGCAGCCCTGAAATTTGAGGCTTGGGCAGGAGCTGCAGCATCAGGGCTGTTGTCTGCATGGTTCTGCAGAGACCAGCAGCTCTGGGCACCTTCCTTGTGCCATGACCCCATCCCCGAGCAGCTCCATCTGCCCTGCATCTCCATAAGATATTTGTGCATCCCCAACAGCACCTTTCAGCCCCTTGAGGGTTTCTGAGTTGGGGGAGCCAGTTCCAGCAAACCCAGATGAGGTGGGCAAAACACAGCACAGCTCCCAGTGACACAGCCCCCAGAGCAGCCCCACTCCTGGCACCCCACACGGTGCTCACCCAGCACCTGGGTGCAAAGGGGTTTTTTTAGCAAGGCTAAACCCAGCCAGAACCCCTGGCACACAATGTTTTGTAGGTTTGCTGCACAGGAGCCTCCCCAAATCGTGGTTTGGGCTCTGCTCCCAGAGATGGGCTCACAGATGACACGGCAGCACCTCGGCCCCCACACGACGCCAGTGACGAGGATCCTGCCAGGCTTGGAGAGCTCTGAGCCAAGGCAGCTCCGTTATTGATCCCCGATCAATGACAGCTCAAGGCCTGGAAATGACAGCGCCTTTCCCCAGCCCTCAGCTCCCAGCCCAGGCTGGAGGCTCACGCAGAGGTTTTAGCAATAATCCGAGGCAGGAGAGGGGATGGGAAGAGCCTCTTGCAGCAGGTGGGTTGTTTAACAAATTGGACACATAAGGAGACAAAAGGCACAGAGGAAGGAGATCTGGTGGGACTGGACCTTTATCTCTGGCACGCTGGCCGCCAAATCTTTGTGCAATATTTATCAAGGGTGAGCGGACAGGAGAATTGGCAGTCGATGCATAAGTGAGGAATTAAAGCCACTGCCATCCTTATCTCCCCGGCAGAGAGGCGAGCGGAGGGGTGGGCGGGAGCTTCGAGCCAGCCCAGGGCAATCGACTTTGAAACCATTTGTGGATTTAAAGAGTCCAAACTTTATTACCTCGGCTGATGGGGAGCAGAGCAGAAGCACCAAGAGGGCAAACCTGCACATCCACATCCTCCGGCCGCCAGAGCTGAGCGCTGCCTCCGGGCAGGCATTTCCACTGGGAAGTCCCTTGTGTCACTGATCAGACATTTCGCGGCTGGGGGACAGGGCAGAGTTGCCCTGGAGGCTCCAGGTAAGGGCTCTGCGGTCTTTCAAGCCGAGCTGAAATTCACTTTTAAACCGAGGAGTTTAGGAGCTGCTGCACTTTCTCTCCTAGTTTCTCTCAGCAGT
Organism: Illadopsis cleaveri; assembly: GCA_013399915.1. Classification (NCBI taxonomy): domain Eukaryota; kingdom Metazoa; phylum Chordata; class Aves; order Passeriformes; family Timaliidae; genus Illadopsis; species Illadopsis cleaveri. Next base: position 86,690 of record VXBB01005715.1, read on the forward strand.
GAGACAAAGGCAGACGATGCTTTGCCCTCGGGATCGTCACGTTTTTCACAGTCAGAGACTCAGCTCCTGGGGAGAGCAGACACTGCTCGGCACTTCCAGCCACCCTGTAAATCTGCCCCAGGAGACACAGCCGGGAAAAACACAGGGGAAGGGATGGATACAGCCCCCATAGCCACAGAGCTCCAAGTCAGTCCATCGAGGGGGTTTGTGCCATCCCCAGGGAGAGCAACTCAGCTCAGCCCCCAGCTGGGTGCCCGGCCCCGCCGGCTGCAAAGGGCTGCTCCATTGCCAGCATCCCCTGGGAACCCCCAGCGATCACATAACGGCCGTAATTAACTCGATTATTGGCTGTTCTTTTGCTGAGACTGCACGTTCAAGATGGGCTCCATCTGCTCCTTGCATGGGCCTGGCTGCCGAGGGAGGGGACAAAGCCCCTCCTTGCAGAGAAATGTGTCACTTCTGCCAACAGGGGACAAGGACAAGGGGCAGCAGCAGCCCCTGGACAATGACTGTGGGTCCAGCTACCCAACTCCCCCAACCCTTTCACCACACACCAAACTCTGCCAAACCACCCTCCTCTCCCTGGGCACTCACCAGCCCCAGCCCCAGCTCCACCGGGGCCATCAGCTTCGTTAAATTGTTTAAGGGGATTTGCATCTCTCTGTTTAATTTCTCTTGGATGCAAATAAGAGCCCGGGAAGCCAAGTGGGAGATGCTGGACTGCCGTGTACGCTGATCTCTGCCTGGAGCATCCAGGGCCGTATTCCCCCCACCCTGCACCACACAATCCCTCCTGCGGAAATGGGACACGAGCACCGAGAAAGCATCAACGCCAGAGTAATTCCCAGCTACAGCCCTTTCCAGGCAGGCTAGGCTCCCCCTTTGGCCCTGCTGTGGTTCTCATAAATCCTCCCCAGGTTATTCCAGCCGCTGTCACGGAGCCGTGGCAGCAAATCTGAGCTTAGCTGGGAGCGGGGCACGTGGCGCCCGCGGGTCCCCCAGCACCCATCTGCACCGCCTTTGTCTCCGCAGCCTTTGAGCCGCTCTTCCCCTCCTCTCTGCTGCAAAGAAACGCATTAGTTGCAACATTGCTTTAATTTGTTTGCCAGCTTTCCGAGATGGAGAGGCTCCTGCTCCCATCGGTGCCGTTTGAGGATGCCGGCGGCGTTAACCCTTTGGTTCCCGCACCCCCGAGCTGCTGGAGCAGCTTTTGCACACCCGAGACAGGCGAGGTGACTCCCTCCAACCCGGCTCTGCAGCCGACCTGGCAGTTCCCAGATGGAGGGATCCATTTCTCCTTCCAGCTACCCTCAGCATTTCCGTAATGAGACGAGTTTTGTTGGGACCACAACCAGTGTCAGAGGGAATAAAAGACAAAGTGATCCAGACGGGGTCTATGGCAGTGACAAGGACAAACAGCTGCCAGCAAAGCCAGGGCAGGGAGGCTGGAGAAATGGTGTGGGATAAGTGGGGCAGCACAAGGAGACAGGCTGGATCCACACCCAGGGAGGGGCTGGGGGTTCCTGTTGTCCTGTTCCACACACGGCACATGCCAGGATCTCACCTGTGCACATACACACACCTGTGTGCCATGACCTGCTCCTGGCCTGGGGCTTCAGCAAGGTGCCTTTGGGCACAGCTCTGGGAACACCAGCATGGCCCAATAGGGACATTTCTGCTCAGGTAGCTTCAAACCAGCTTCTGATACAGATATCAGAGTGGGACGAGAGCAAGGAGCCAGGAAGGATGGCCTGGAGGATCACTGGCAACCACACAGATGACCCAGCATCCTGTGGAATGAGTTTGTTTGATTTCTGCCCCTCATTTCCATATACAGGTCCCATCCAGCCTGAGCATCTTCAGCCTCTTCAGCCCCAGGGCTCCGTGTGTCCCAGGAAACGCTTCCTCTGGACATTGGGTGGAACAAGTGGGGACAGCAGGAGCTGCCCAAGCTGGAATTTGTGCACAGGGGAAGTGTTTCAGGACAGTGGTTGAGCAGGAGCCAGTGGTTTTGCATTGCCTCATGCTAATTGCTCGAGCTAATGAAGCCACACACCCATTTTGGTGATTTTCCACAGGGTTTCCATCCGCCTTCGGTTTTCAAGGTCCTGTCCACAATTCCGGAAAGATGCGGCTGATTGATTCCCAGATTCCGGGATGGAAAAAGAGCAAAAACAACCCTGAAGGGGCTACAAAAAACACACGCAGCCCCAAAGCAGGTGAGGGGCACCCAGATGCAAGGGTGACGAGCAGCAGGAGGAGCAATTCCCAGCTATCCAGCCCCAGGCGTACAATGTTGGTGCAACACAGACGCAGCGTTATGGCTCTTCCTGAGGCTGCTGGTGAGGAGGTGTTCCTGCCCTCCCACAGGATACCATCCCCAGGGAGTTTGCTGCCTGGCTCTTGGGGATGGTTCCTGCTGTCAAAACCCCAGGAGAGCCCAAGCCACCTTCCCCATGGCTCCGTTCCTCCACTCTACAAGGCAAGGTGCACGGTTGTTAAGCGGTTCAACCTCCTTTTCATCCCGAGCACAGTTCTGAAGGTTTAAATAGAAAGATATCAAAATAAAAGATAATTGTTGAGAAAGATGAATAGGGGGAGAAAAAAACTCCATCAGCACGGAGGAACTCTTGTCTAATTTCTCACCCACGCAGAGCACAGCGATATTAGTGCCTTCAACTCTGGTTCGTAAAAGCTTTCATGGCTTTATTACCAGCTCCCTGAACAGCTTGTCCTTTTAATAAGCCAAGGCCTCCAGATAGCAGATCTGCCCATGGGAGATCCCATCAGGACGTGGTTAATCCAGGCAGAAATAGCACAAAGCATCATCACACTCACCTGACTAAGGAAGCCCTTGTCTGAGGGAAGAAAAGGTTAAAACACATCCCAAAATTCAGGGGGAGAGAGGAGAGAGGGAGAGCTGAACCTCCTCCTGGCGGGTTAACCGGTGCTGCCGGGTGTCCTCACCTTCCCCATCAGCCCTGCTCTCCACAGCCGCTGGCATTGGCGATGGAGGCCTTTAATTATCCAAACTGCTGCCCCTCACAAAATTAAATGCTGCTGAGGATGACTCAGTGTTTAATGGACTGGCTGCTCCTCACGCCGGGAGAGCCAAGCGGGTGCAAGTGAGAGCACGGCACAACACGGTATAAATCACCCGGAGACACCACTCACGGGGCCCGCTGACCCAGCGCCTTGGAGCAGCCACTGCTGGGTTTAAACACTGTTGTTTTCTCTCAGGATAACCCCGGGGGGAACTCCTGGGAGCAGCAGCTCCGGGCGTTGCAGCTCTACTCTCCACCCAGGCTGGTTGTGACCCTTCCCCAGCTACCACCACGTGATGCTGGGGATGCGCTTGATTTAGAAATCACCACGGATTCGCCCAGCTGACTCTGCTGGGTTCTCTGTTCCTGGGACTTAGATGCAGTGGTTTCCTTTGGAAAGGTCTCAGCAATGGTCAGATGTGGTTTAGAAAGCAAACAGCTGCCAGAGGATGTGATACAAAGCTTGATATAAAGCTTGGAGCCTTTGCTCACCCACCCAGGACGGCACCATGCTCGGGGCCAGCCCAAGCCAGCATGGCAAGAAGCAGCTCTGTTAATAGCCTCGTTAGTCTCACCAAGATGCTGAGGCTTTGGCTTCCAGCAGATAATTAACGATGTGCTCATGAATTAGGAAACCCTGGACCTCTACCAGGATCTCTGTGGAGGGAACAGAGCTGCTCTTGGTTCAGACCTGGAGCAAAGTGATGCCTCGAGGAGCAGCACAGAGCAATGGGAATGGCCAACAGGGGCTGGCAGAAGCCTTCTTTGCCCATCTTTAATGGCAAGACCAGTTTTTCTCCAGGTATCCAACACCTGGAGCTGGAAAACAGGAAAAATTTCTCCATGGAAAATGTTATCAAACCCTGGCCCAGGCTGTCCTGGGCAGTGGTGGAGGGATACCATTCCTGGAGGGATTTAAGACATGTAGATGTGATGCTTGAGGACGTGGCTTAGTGGTGGCCTTGGCAGTCAGATGATGATCTTGAAAGTCTTTTCCATTTAAAGGATTCTGTGCAGATGCAAGAGTCCCTAATGCTGGAGCTGCCCCACCAGCAAGAAAGAAACACCTAAGAAGTCCTAATAAGGTCCCACGGCGCCTCATTTGAATAGAATTTACTGTTGCTAATGATGCTGATGGTTATTTCCCCAAGCTAGGAAGTATTTGGCCCCAAAATGGGCTCCTGGAAGCAATTTCAGACGGCAATCTGTAATGCTGGAGCTGATGGAAGCAATTTGCAACCCATTAGCAGAGATGGCTGTGAAGATATTTTACACATCACTCAGTCCAGGTTTGAGGGGGGGATGGAATTTTTCACCCCTCTCCTTTAGAATTTTTGTCCTGGATGGGGTGAACACCTGAGTGCTGCCTCTGCAGCCCCAGCAACTTTGCCACAGGCCAATGGTGACTTCTGAATTAAATCTCTTAAATCTTCTGAAATCTCTTAAATACACAAATACTGTCCCGGACTGCAGGGCCAGGCATCCCCAGAGCCTCATGCTCCAGGAAGGGACACAGCAGTGCCCAGCAACTCCAGCACCCACAGGACTAATTAACAATTATTAATTAATTTGCCTCCTGGACAGCAGCGAATGCAGGTAAAGAAGCAATTTGCAAGCAAGGGCTGCCTCCATGGAGGGAGTGATGGCATGGCACAACCCCAAAAAAGCATGGAAAAGCATCACTTATCCATCCTTGCCCTGGGGATACTCTTCCAAGCAGCGGGATGGGAGCTGGTTTCTGTAACTGGGGTGTGTATGGTGGGGCAGGGACAAGCTCTGCTGGGAAGGTGAGGAAAGAGCCCCAGGCCCTGAGTTATCCCTTGGCCCAAGCTCCCAAGGTGCTCGTCGTGCCTGCCTGTCTGCTGGAGCCTGAGCTGGGAGCCTCAGCTCTGCAGCACCTTCCCTTAATTACTTTTTCCATTCTAATTAGATCTGAGGGCACGCTGAGGGGAGCCCTGATTACTGAATCCGTGCTCTGAGCACCCATTTTTAACAGGAGGGCTCTGCCACAGCCACTCATGCCCCACCACTCCTCACTAACCCGCCCCTTTAAGCCTTCCTGTCTTGCAGTTATCACCTGCTGTTACTTCCTCACCCATCCCACAGCCCTCGGCTGGTTCCGCTGTCTCTCCCAGCAGGAATTAACACAACCCTCACGTGGCTTCCCCAAAAAATAACACGGAAACGCTCCCAGTCCCCACGCTCCACTCGATTCCAAGGATGCAGCTGCATTCTCTCTGGACGAGGGCCAGCGGTGAGGAAGTTTCCTCTGGTCGCTCTCCTCCTCCCTGGCTCCTCTAGAAAAGGGTCCTGGGGCCCCAACAGCTCCATGAGACCCCCAGGAAACGTTCTCCATCCAGGGGATGAAGCAGAGCCTCTTCCCTGGGGTTTCTTGTGCACTAGAAATCAAGGATTACCAAGAACGTCCACGTGCTCACCTGCTCCAGCCTGAGACCTCCTCCCTGCCTGCCCAGCCTGCGCTGCCAGGGGATTTACTGTCAATAAAACCACTGCAGAGAGTGACTTCTCATCTGGAAGAAAAGAAGGCAGCAGAGGGGGGGAACAACCACTTTCTAAATGCCCTTCTCCCTTATCCCAGCAGCTCATCCTTCTCCGGGCTCCCATCAGGAGTGCTAATGGAGGGACAGCGATCAAGCAGGCAGCTGTGGGCCCGGCAAGGAGCGATGCCGACTGCAGAACGGAGCAGGAAGGGAAAGGCAGAGCTGGTGCCAACTGGGAATGCTAATGCTGCTCTCCCAGCCTCGCAGCCACGTCCCCAAGCACTGGCAGGGTTGTCCCTGAGCCTAGCAAAGGGGGGGCAGTGGCTCAGGGGGTGTCCCTGTGCCTCACCTCTGTTGCTCCCAGGTGCTCCCGAGCAGGTCCCGCTGTAAAACCCAGGCTTCCTGCTCGGGCAGGGGACAGGATGGTCCAGAAAAGGACCAAACCAAGTGTGCCCAGGCCGTGGGATTTTGGCACAGGGTATGTGTGCCTCACCCTGCTTTATCCCTAAGTGCCCACACTCCCATTTGCCGAGGTTCAGGTGGGGACACCATGCTGGGAAGGCACCTCCGGGCAGGGCCACAGCTTGTGACAACCCTGGGGGTCTGGCTGTCCCATCCCAACATCACACTTGCAAAGGACATTGAAGCATCCTTTTCCATTTGACTGCAGCCACCTTACTGGGAGCAGTGGGTGGGCTCCTGCTGCAGCCTCCACACCCACAGCCAGCTCAGTTTGGGTGATAAGGCACCCCACTCCCCAGGGCAGTCACGGGGTGCAGCTGGAGGCAGTGGGAGATGTGCTGGCACTGGGGCAGCTGGGCAGTGCTGTGTAACCCCCCCAGGGAGGAACAGAGCACTCAGCACCCCGGGAGCAACCCGGGGACAACAACAAAAGGACGATGCTGGGAGAGGGGCAACGTGTCCTGAGCAAGGCAAGGGCCCAGTTGCCTCCAGCAGGGTCAGTCCCTGTCATTGTGACATCGTGACAAGTGTGACAAGGACCAGCCACGGGCAGCAGAGCAGGGCGACACGGGGTGAGTCCGGGGTGGACACTGGAGGACACGTGTGCCCCATGGCCAGAAAAGGGCTGGGAGGCCACCGGTGCCCCCCAAAAGGACCAACTCCAGGGTGTCCCAGCACCCGCCC
>VXBB01005715.1:117440-132150 GCA_013399915.1 Illadopsis cleaveri
CCCCCACCCCCCGCCGCTCGGTCCTCCCCTCCGGCAGGAGGCGCTGCCGGCGGCGGGCGTGGGCGGCTCCTCCCCGGCGCTCCGCGCGCCGTGCGCGGCCGCTTCCGGTTCCGTTCCCTTTGTGCGAGACAAGATGGCGGCGCGGGCCGGGTTCCAGTCGGGGCCTGCGAGCGGCGGCGGTGNGTGCGGATGGGGCACAGGTTGGAGTCAAGGGCTTGGAAGGTCTTTTCCAACCTCAAGGATTCAGGAGTTTCTTGCCCATCCTGCAGCCCTTAGGGGGCTGAAAGGTCCCGTCCCCTGGTATTGGTGGACAACATTGGGCAGGGCAGGGCTGAGTTTGTGTCATGTACCTGCATCCTGATGTGATGCCCCAGTGAGAATGAAGTGCATTCTGGATTTAAAATGCTGTTCCTAGAAAAGCCAATCCAAAGTCGATTGAGGCTGGAGGATCCCTTGGTGTGGGCATTGTGTCACCTTCCCAAGGGATGAACCCCCTTTCCAACGGATGTAATTCCCTTTCTGAGTGCTCAGAGGGGTGGGAAACATTGAGATAACCAGTTACTCACCCTGGAACAGGGCCCAGCTAACTGGGGAGTCACTGGCCAGTCAGTGCTGCAGGTTTGTGAGTTCCTGTGCCCAGAGCTGTTCCCATTTTCACGCCTGTTTTGCCTCTTGCCCCTGTCAGCGCCAAGAAGAAGAAGATGGCAGATAAAATCCTCCCGCAGAGGGTGAGTGGGACACAGGGAGGGGATCAGGGGGGAGGTGAGGCAGCCTGGGAGGCTGATGGGCATTTCCCTCCTTGCTTGGACACAGATCCGTGAGCTCGTGCCCGAATCCCAGGCCTACATGGACTTGTTGGCCTTTGAGAGGAAGCTGGACCAGACCATCATGAGGAAGCGCTTGGATATCCAGGAGGCTCTGAAACGCCCCATCAAGGTAGGGGAGTCCCTGGGTTGTATCCAGGGTTTGCAGGCTCCTGGGTTCAGGCAGCAGGAGGGCACTGAAGGGTTGTGTCCTGTGAATGTGGCATATCAGGGGTCCCAATGCTCTGGACACAGCCAAGGACTGGGACCAGCAACACCTCTGTCCTCGCTGTCTGCTCCAGGAGAGGGGGAATGTGAGGCAGCTGAAAACATTGAGCTCAGCTTTAGCAAAACCTGTGCAGGACGGTTGGCCCTGCAGAGGGGAATTAACGCTGAGCTGATGCTTTTTCTCGTAGCAAAAGCGAAAGCTGCGTATTTTTATCTCCAACACCTTCAACCCGGCCAAGTCGGACGCGGAGGACGGCGAAGGAACCGTCGCCTCCTGGGAGCTTCGGGTGGAAGGACGGCTGCTGGAGGATGTAAGTGGCAAGTACCCAACCTCAGAGGAGACTGTGGATCTGGAATTGGCAATGAAACCAGTTTCCTAGTGTCTGAGAGCACAGCTGGGGCTTGATATCCTCCTTCATCTCTGTTTTCCAAGGAGTCTGATGGTGACGAGACCGAGAGCCCAGCTTGGAGACCGATGGGTATCCCCATGGCAGGACACGAGTTGTCCAAAGTTCTTAGAGTTGTGAGAATCACTGGTGAGAGCAGCTCAGTGGCACTTGTGTCCCCAGCTCTGAGAACCAGGGCACTGGCATTGTACGTAACTGCTGAGGGGTTTAACTCCTGCGAGCTCATCTTTAACTCCAGTCTTTCCCTTTCTGACTTGGAAACTTGATTTTTGAGCACACGTTGGTGAATTCAGGTGTTCAGGACTTACAGGAGCTGTCATGCACGGTGGCTGTGCTTGAGTGCTGAGACTTGCTGCCCTAACCCTCTTCCTCCCTGTGTTGCTTGCAGTCTGCTCTGTCCAAATATGATGCCACCAAGCAGAAAAGGAAATTTTCGTCCTTCTTTAAATCTCTGGTCATTGAACTTGATAAAGACCTGTATGGCCCTGACAATCACCTAGTAGAGGTGAGCTGCTTTTTGCTGTGTTTTCTCTAAAAGTGGGTTGGTGTTTCAGCAGGTGGGGTTTGTGTGTCATTTTTAACTTGGGAGGTGGAAATCCTTGAGGCTCCTGGGAGCCAGGAGATCTTGGATTCTCACTTTGCCTTTTCCTCTCACTTGCTGAAAGTCAGAACAAATGTATTGACTCTTGTTTCAAACTCTAAGTAGAGCTGAAAAAATTGGAGCTTTCTCTGGTTAAGTGGGATTTACTGGCAAAGCTTCTGGGTGCCCAGCAGCAAGAGCAGGGGGAATCATGTAGGGGGGAACTTCTAAATTCCCTCTCATGTTCCAGTGGCACAGGACTGCTACGACTCAGGAGACAGACGGCTTCCAGGTGAAGAGGCCGGGGGATGTGAACGTGCGCTGCACTGTGCTGCTGATGCTGGATTACCAGGTAGCATAGTAGGGAAAAATTCCTCCATTTTGAGGTGGTGAGACCCTGGCATAGTTGCCCAGAGAAGCTGTGGCTGCCCCATCCCTGAAAGTGCCCGAGGTCAGGTTGGACAGGGCTTGGAGCAACCTGGGATAGTGGAAGTGTCCCTGCCCATGGCAGGGGGTGGAATGAGATTTCTTTAAAGTTCTTCCCAACCCAAACCATTCCATGATTCCATGCTGGCAGCAGCAGTGTTGGGCATGCACCATTACCTGTGTCTGGGCCTGCCTCACCTCTCCGTGCTCTTTTTTCAGCCTCCCCAGTTCAAACTGGATCCACGCCTGGCTCGGCTCCTGGGCATCCACACCCAGACCCGGCCCGTGATCATCCAGGCCCTGTGGCAGTACATCAAGACCCACAAGCTGCAGGACCCCCACGAGCGGGAGTTTGTCATCTGTGACAAGTACCTGCAGCAGGTGAGCAATGGCAGGGCTGGAACAGCAGCACCTGGCTCAGTTTCCCCGTGTGGGCAGCCAGGGGTGGCTGCACCAAGCCCCTGCTCCTCCCTCAGCCCTGTCTCTGTCACAGATATTTGAGTCGCAGCGGATGAAGTTCTCTGAAATCCCACAAAGGCTTCACGCCTTGCTGATGCCCCCTGAACCGATCATCATCAATCATGTGATCAGGTGAGGCTGCTCCTGCTTCCAGGAAGGAGTGGGAGGGATGGATGAGGCTGGCACGGGAAGACAATGTGAGATATGTCCTGATTTTCAGCAGCAGTTCCCATGTTGCCTGTCACTGTTCCTTTGTACAAGAACAGCCGCCTCTCTCATTACCACGTCCCTCTTCCAAAGGCACTCCCACATCCCTGCTGTCCTTTGCTGTGGGTAGAAGCCTTTTTAGAGCAATCACTCATTTCTTTTGCTGCAAAGCCATCAGTGGGCTTTTGCTACTTTTGGGGCTGAGGCTGACAGTGGGATGACTTGTCCCTGTCCCTGCCTGCAGTCCGTTTGCTGCAGCATCCCAGAGGAGCTGCATTTGCTGCTTCCTTGAACTGGTCCCAGATTTTGCCTTTTTGGAGCTACTCCCTGATTTTGGCTTCTTGTGGATGTCCCCAGTGTTGACCCAAATGACCAGAAGAAAACAGCCTGCTATGACATTGACGTGGAGGTGGACGATACCCTGAAAACTCAGATGAATTCCTTTCTGCTCTCCACAGCCAGTCAACAGGAAATTGCTGCTCTGGATAACAAGGTAGGAAAAGCTCCTCCAGGTCTGCTGTCCGTGTTGCTGGGCAGGGATGTGTCTCTGGACAGGACAGGAGTGCTCTGTTGAAGCTGCAATGGGATGAGCCATGTTTACAAACATGTGGCTGTACCTGGAAATGTAATTTTTAAAGCAAACAGTCTATGGGAAAATTGGTAATATTTAGAGCAGGAAACTGGGAGCTGAAAATCCTGCTAAGTGTAAGTTAACCAGAGAGTGTAAGAATTTGCCTTCATGTGTTGGATCTCTTGATGTTTCTGACTTCTCTCCTGTTCAGCAGTTCCATTCTGTGTTTGTCTCCTTCAGATCCATGAAACAATTGAGACCATCAACCAGCTGAAGACACAGCGCGAGTTCATGCTGAGCTTTGCCCGAGATCCTCAGGGCTTCATCAATGACTGGCTCCAGTCCCAGTGCCGGGATTTGAAGGTAAAAGCTTTGTCTTGTGTGGAAGGTGGTCCAGTTCACACACTTCCCTCATTAGAATGAGCTCCCACAGAGAGAAGGAGGCAATTTTCCTCCTCAGAAAGCGAGGCTGGGATTTGAGTCAAACATAAGAAGCTGACCTGAGTGCACTGAGATGTCTGTGAGGAAAGGGAAAGAGGTGGGTTTGCTCAGCACAAAGAAGCTAACCCGAGTGTACTGAGATGTCTGTGAGGAAAGGGAAAGAGGTGGGTTTGCTCAGCACAGCCAGAGCTTTTGCACTCGCTGAGCTGTTGTGCCTTTGTGCTCCCCAGACAATGACTGATGTCGTTGGGAATCCCGAGGAGGAGCGCAGAGCCGAGTTCTACTTCCAGCCGTGGGCGCAGGAAGCCGTGTGCCGATACTTCTACTCCAAGGTGAGTGTCCCCAAGCAGGGTTCCCTCTCTCTGCCTGTCACTCCTTGGGGCACACAGTGCTGGGGGAAGGTGGTGGCTGCATCCTGGTCCCAGTTTGAGCTCACCTGTTTCCAGCTGGCTCATGTGGTAATTGGGTGCTGTGGTGCTGCACCACCCGAGGATGTTAATGCTGCAACTCGGCTCCTCTTGCAGGTGCAGCAGAGACGGCAGGAATTGGAGCAGGCCCTGGGGATCCGGAACACATAGGCTGCTCTGCTCCTCCCCAGGCAGAAGCATCACAGCTGTTTGTGGAGACAGAGCTGCAGAGCCCACTGTTCCAGCTCACTGAATCCCACTCCAACAGCAAGGCCCACGTTATTCATCCTGGCATTGTCCCTGCTGGGGCAAGTCCAGGACACCTGGGGCAAGCAGACAGGCTCCAATGAGCACACATTTCTACCTGGTTTTCTTCCTGACTGTTGCCTTGTCAGTCCCAAGGCTTCCACGAGCATCCCCGTGACTCCGCACTGCCCGTAGTGTCCCCAGTAGCCAGAGTGACTCAGTCTTCTTTCAGCCCATTCCTCCCCAGCCAGCATCTGGTTGGGCACTCAGAGCTGGCTCTGAAGCCTGGCTCTGCTTTAAGGTGTGGCTGGGCTCTTCCCTGCCACGTTTTACAGCCGATGCCAGGCACTGTTTTGGGCAGGATGCCGTGAGCTGACATACCTCCCTGCCCTCACCCCCTCCTCGGAGGGTGCTGCTGCACTGGGCTGCCTCATAAGTCACTCTCCTCCTTGAGGAAGTTATTGAACTGTGTAGAGAATTGCTTCTTCCCTTCTCCCTTCTTCCCTGCCCCATTCCCTTTGTGTTCCATGATGGACTGTCCTAGGCTGGGATCACAGGGAGACAAGGCTTCCTGCAGGGATGTGGAAGCCTTGGAGTGATGCAGCACTCTGCACTTCAAACACCTACAAGTGGGTTCCAGCAAACCACGTGGCTGATTGTCTTCCCTGGAGCAAGGAGAGGGGATTCAGCAGCTGCCTGGAATTCTGTCGGGACAGTGTTGTAGGCTCATTCCTTTGGGACAGTTGTCCTGTGTCATTTGCTGTGGGGACCAGAGGCTCCTTCATGTGGATCCAGGGGTGTAAAAGGACAGCCCTTGGAAATGGACATTTTTCTAAGCATATGTGAGTTAGCAGGTGTTTCCATGCTGAAGCTCCTGTGGTTTGTAGTCAAGTTTTAGGCTGTGGGGCTGCCATAGGGCCCAGCATGGTTCAGGAATGTACAAATAGATTTCTCCACTGTGAGGAGTAGCAGCCCCGATGCCTCCTCCTGGAATGAGTTACTGGTGGTCAGGCTTAGGAGAATGAAATCGCTCCTCCTCACCCCGATCCCAGTGTTTCTGCTCGGGACTATAATGCAAATGGACTCAAAAGTTGGTCTGACTTGGAATAGCTGCAGGATCATGTTACTGATGAGCCCTCACCCAGTTCAGTGTGGCTGGGGAGGCTGCTGTGAGTTGGAGCAGCTGGGTGGCCCTACTACTCCTTGTGTCTGTGTTACTACATGTCCGTGAGTAATAGACTCTCGACTTCCCCTCTCCTTTGCCCTTCTGAAATGCTCCTCTGTGGTACTGGGGTGAAAGTCTTGGTGCTGGAGAAGCAGCCCCTGACTCCTCAGGGTACTCCCACAGGAGGGATGCTGAGTCCTACATAGGCAAACGTAGCTGTTGCAGAGTAACTGCTTTTCTTAACTGAATATTACGGTTTTTTCCATGGACCAAATTTTTTTTTTTGTACTGTATCCTTGTAGACGTCACCCAGTTTTAATAAAAGACTCCTGTGAAGGAAGCTGTCCTCCTTCCATGCTGACAGCTTGCACTCTCCCAGCTGCCATGGGGGATGAGCCTGGTGACTCCCAGGGAAGGGACAGGATTATCTCTGCTTTCTTCTTTTCAAAGCCTGCAGGGTTAAGTGACTGGAGAGAAAATGTTCTTCATATTTTGGCCATTTATAGCGAGCCCTTCTTGGAGGGATCTCCCAGCTTGCAGACTCTGCTAAGCCTTTGCAGAGGTGCTTTTGTGGTAAACAAAGTAACTTGAGCAAAACTGGAAATGCAGTGGCCAGTGTTAATAAATCCTGAACTGCCCTGTGTCCACTTAGCTGGATTGTGGCAGCCTGTTGGACATCCCAGGGGAGTAGGGCAGAATTTGGAGGAAACTGTAGTACAGTTTACATGCAAAGGTTTAAAATTATGCAAAAGGGAATTTATTCTCTTCACCTTGCTTGTTTACAGAACTTAAATGCTTTGCTGCAGACCTGGGAGCCCCTGAGGCAAGGGAAAGACCCTCTGGGTGAAGAGGAAAGTGCTGCTGCCTCGAGCTGTGGTGGGGGCAGGAGCTGAATCCTGGGGCTGCACCAGGCGGTTCCTGCTCCTTCATGGGAGGGAAATGGCACGCTTTAGCAAGAGGGGGGACAATGAAATGCTTTTGTGCAGAAAGGCTCAGCAGTCACGAGTCACAGGCCTCACGGGGTCTGCAGCTTCCTCATGAGGGGCAGCTCTGATCCCTGTTCTCTGGGACAGTGAACAGGACCCCAAGGGGTGGCTGGAGCTGTGTCAGGGGGGTTGGGATGGATATTAGGAAAAGGATATTTTCCCCCAGAGGGTGCTCAGGCACTGACCAGGCTCCCCAGGGAATGGTCACAACCCTGACCCTGCCATAACTCAAAGGGGCGTTTGGACAACGCTGTCAGGCACAGGGTGGGATTGTTGGGGTGTCTGTGCATGGCCAGGAGTTGGACTAATGATCCTTGTGGATCCCTTCATGTTGAGGAGATCCTATGAGTCTGGGATAATCAGTTGGCTGAGGCAGCACAACATCCATCCCTGGTTCCTGCATGTCCCAACTTCCTGTGACACAGAAACAGAGCAGCCATGGTGCCATGTGCCTCCCTAGACCTTACCATTGCACTGGAATCTTTCTCTTCCTTCAGAGCCTTGCTGGGAGCAACTCTGGAAGCAGGAGGGCTCTGAAACCCTTCCTTGGCCAGACCGAGCTGTGACCTGCGGTCCCGGAAAATACTGTGCTGAAATCTGGTCTGAAAAACAGAGGAAACAGACAGAATCAAGGGACAAAGCAGGCTTCCTCACTCCTTTGCCCTAACCTGTCTCATCACAAAACACATTTTCAGGGTCTTAAATGCATTAAGAGGTTTTGTAACCTCATTCTCTCCTCCTAGAGTTCAGCTGCTGGTGCTCCAGGCCAGCTCTCATCCTGTGTAGCTGTGAAGCCTCAGGTTAGACTATGAGACTCAGTGGGGGTCTCTCCATCTCCCCTCAGAGCTGTGTTTTCACTGAGGACTGNCAGAGCTCAAAGGGGCATTGGGACAACGCTGTCAGGCACAGGGTGGGATTGTTGGGGTGTCCTGGGCAGAGCCATTGTTGGACTCGCTAATCCTTGTGGGTCCCGTCCAGCTCAGGATATTCCATGATTCTGTGATTCTATGACTCTGATTCTGCGGGATCTGAGCTGTTCCAGGGCAGCGCTTTGCACCTGCCGCGCACCGAGCCCCGGCTGTGTCGGGAGCGGGTGCTCGGTGCTCCCGGGGCGAGGCGGGGCCGGGGGCGGGCCGGGGCCGCCCCTGCTCCGGGCAGCCTTGAAATAGCAGAGACGGGTTCTAAACCCGCAGTGCCCCGCTCCCGGCACCATGGGTGGCAAGAAGGTTTGCATCGTGGGCTCTGGCAACTGGTGAGCGCCGGGCACCCGGGTCCCCTCGGCGAGCACGGCGCGGTCCCCGTCCTCCCCTGTCCTCTCGCTGCGCCCCCGGTAGCCGCTGCCAGCCATCCCCATTCCTGCAGGTCACAGCGTGACCTGTGGTGCCCTGGGCTCCCCAGTGCCCACAGCCACGGCCTCCCTCTGCCCTCGCAGGGGCTCGGCCATCGCCAAGATCGTCGGCAGCAACGCAGCTCGGCTGAGCAGCTTCGAGAGCCAGGTGAACATGTGGGTGCTGGAGGAGGAGGTGGGCGGTCGGCGGCTCACGGACATCATCAACACGGAGCACGAGAATGTCAAGTACCTGCCGGGGCACAAGCTGCCCCCCAACGTGGTGAGTGTGGGCTGGCTGCCAGCAGTCTCTCTGAGGGGCAGAGCTGATGGCAGGGCTCTGGAGAGAGGCCAGCAGCTCTGGGGGGCTGCTGGAACTCCAGGGTGTGAAGGCAGGGGATGCACCAGGCTGTGCAGGGCTCAGTTATGCCCTCCCACTGACCTTCATCTGTGCTTGGATGATCTGCAGCCCTGGCTGCTCTCGCTGCCCACCTTTGCCCCTGCTCTGGCATCTCACAGGCTGGGCTGGAGGCCATGTGGCTGCCTCTGAGCTGGCATCATCCTGCTCTGCTCCAGCCCCTCTGCCCTGCCAGCTCTGGCAGGGACCTCAGCATGGTGACTTTGGGCCCTTCCTTCCCTTCCAGCTTTCCAGTCCCTAATA
Organism: Illadopsis cleaveri; assembly: GCA_013399915.1. NCBI lineage: Eukaryota > Metazoa > Chordata > Aves > Passeriformes > Timaliidae > Illadopsis > Illadopsis cleaveri. The sequence goes on from VXBB01005715.1 coordinate 126,355, forward strand.
ACAGTCACATTTTATTCAGGTGGCAGAGCCAGACCTGCTCAAAGCCTGTGCAGGGGCTGATGTCCTCCTGTTCGTGGTGCCCCACCAGTTCATTGGTAAAGTCTGTGACCAGCTCAAGGGCCATGTGAAGAAAGAGGCTGTTGGGATGTCGCTCATCAAGGTGTGAGCAGGAACAGCACTCGCCAGGGTGCCGTGCCAAGACAGGGGAGCTGAAGCAGCCTGGCTTGGAGTGGCTGCCAAGGGAATCCAGGGATTTTGGGACAGAAATGGACAGTGGGGGGAAGAAGGGAAGTGGGGGTGGAGTTTTTGTGGGATTTTGGAGGTGTTGGTGGAGAAAGGTGAGGGTATATGGGGGATCTCAGGTGCTCAGAGGAGCAGGGTACAGCTCAGCATGTCAGGATCAGTCAGAGCACTGCAGCACAGGGAATGGCAGGATTGGGGTGCAGGGCAGGTGTCCAGGAGGGGCAGGTGCTCATGGTCTAGTTGGCAAGGTGGTGTTCAGTCAAAGGTTGGACTCACTGTCCTTAGAGATCTTTTCCAGTCTAATTGATTCTGTGATCTCTGTCCCAGGGCGTGGATGAAGGACCAGATGGGCTGAGGTTGATCTCAGACATCATCCAAGAGAAACTGGGAATAGAAATGAACGTGCTCATGGGGGCCAATATTGCCATGGAAGTGGCAGAAGAGAAGTTCTGTGAAACCACCATCGGTAAGGAGCCAACATCCCCCCTCGTTAGCAGCTTTCATTTGTGATGAGCAGGAAGAGGCAAAGAGTGGAATATGGTGCAGCTCAGACTCCTGCTGCCTCGGGTGAACTGGCCCTGTTCCCTGGGAAGACAGGAGACTCCATAGGAGCTGGCTGAGCCCATTCCCAGGGTTTGTGATGGGATCACTTGCTTCATTAACAACAGAATTGTATTGCTAAAAGTTCCTGCCAGCCTGGACCCGGTGTCAGGCAGCTGCCTGGCACAAAATAAAGGGGTGAGCACCAAGAGGCCCTTTAGGAATAAGATCCATCCTTGATTTCCTTGGGCTTCACAGGATGCCCACCTGGATCTCATGTTATTGCCAGCGAGGGCTGCTTGGAAATTCATCTGGTGACTGTTTCAACATCCTCCACACTGTTGGGGACTGTGCACAGAGCCAAAACAAACAGAACCATTTGCTGGCTCAGAAGTTGTGGCATTCAAAGTGTCTGTTTTATTAAACAACAGCAAACACACTGGGCAGGAGGCTGGGGAGGTGGAGCAGAGCCCACAGCCCTTGCAAGCACACAGGACCCTGCAGGGACAGGCAGGACAGAAAGCTTTGAAGATGCTTTTAATCTACTGAGCATTCAGAAAGTCATTTCTGTCTTGCTTGACACAGCAGCAGGGATTGTCCGTGTCTTCTGGGAATGCCAAAGTTGAACATTGCTCATCTGTCAGGCGATGTGTGCCTGGCTCTGTGTGGACCTGCACGTGTTATGCAACATCCATTGGTTGGGCAATAGGTTTCCCACACTGGATGACCTTCAGGAGAGCACGGACCTACCTCATGGTCTTCCCCATCATCTTTTTCCTCGTCCCTTCGTCTCCTCAGGCTGCAAGAACATGAAGCATGGGCAGATGCTGAAGGACCTGATGCAGACACCCAACTTCCGTGTGTCGGTGGTGCAGGAGGCTGACACTGTAGAGATCTGTGGGGCTCTCAAGGTGGGTGAGCAGAGCCTAAGGCTCTGCAGGGAGCTCGGGGCAGGAGGGATGATGGGCACTGGCGCATGGATGCAGCCAAGCCCCATTGGGAAGAGATCCCTCCACGTTGCCATTGTTTTCCAGAACGTGGTGGCTGTAGGAGCTGGTTTCTGTGATGGGCTCGGCTACGGTGACAACACAAAGGCTGCCGTGATCCGCCTGGGCCTGATGGAGATGATTTGCTTTGCCAAACTCTTCTGTAAGGGCCCTGTCACCCCCTCCACCTTCCTGGAGAGCTGTGGTGTTGCTGACCTCATCACCACCTGCTATGGGGGCCGCAACCGCAAGGTCGCCGAGGCTTTTGCCAAGACTGGGAAGGTGAGCAGAGCTGGAAGAGGCTGACACTGAGAGGTGTGTGGATGAAACTGTGTCAGGGGAGGTTTAGGCTGAGTATCAGGAAAAGGTTCTTCACCCAGAGGGTGGTCGGGCACTGAACAGGCTCCCCAAGGCTGCCAGAGCTCAAGGGGTGTTTGAGCAACACTCTTAGGCACAGGGGGGGATTGTTGGGGTGTCTGTGTGGGGCCAGGAGTTTGGATGATCCTTGTGGGTCCCTTCCAACCCATGATTCTATGATCCCTGCATTAACCTGGTGAGGAGGCAGGGAGGTGATCCCAGTTAGCACTGTGGGATCTGTCTGTGCTTGGCTAGTGCTGCAGCCCGGCTCCAGGCCAGGAATGTGGTGCAGCAATGGGGTTGCAGGTCCAGCTCCTCACTGCTGGGTTGTTTCAGTCCATCGAGCAGCTGGAGAAGGAGATGCTGAATGGGCAGAAGCTGCAGGGTCCCCAGACATCTGCTGAGCTGCATCGAATCCTCAAGAGCAAGAATGTAGTGGAGAAGTGAGTCCTGGAATCTCTGTGCTTCGTTGGGGTGGGACTGGGACCTTTTCAGGAGCAGCAGGAGGGGAAAGCTCCCTTGGTGTCTCTGCACTGTCCACAACACACCAGCTGCTCCTGTGTGCCATGACAGAAGTCGAGGTGCTCTGACTCTGCCATCTGTGGTGACTTTCTTTGCCTGCTCACAGGTTCCCCCTCTTCACTGCTGTGTATCGAATCTGCTACGAGGGAAAACCTGTCACTGACTTCATCACGTGTCTCCAGAACCACCCTGAGCACATGTAAGGGGCTCTGCCTGCAGACCACAGGCCCTGAGATGTGCTGAGAGCTCCTGCCCTCACCAACCTGATCTGCTGCCACAGCCTTGGAAGGAGTCCAGGTCTCCTGGGAGCCTTTGCTGGAAGAGCAGAGGTTCCCTTCCCAGCCCCGGACACTGCCCTGGACACTGAGCCTGGCACAGAGGTACCTGCTGACCTCTTTCTCTCTTTGAAGGGCTCATTTAATTGTTGCTGCTGTCTAAGGTCTGCCCTGAGCAGGGCTATCTTCCTCCTTCCACTTCCACAGTGGATTCAGCTGTGGGAAGGACTCTGCCAGGCCATCATGATGGAAAAGGCCTGGGCAGTGCCTAGGAAGGAAAACAGTGTCCCAAGTCCTCCCTCTTAGCCCCATGGAGCCACTCTGGGTGACACCAGCTCTTCCCTACCTGCTGCTGCTTTTGCGTTCCCTGTCTGGTGGAGAGGGCACAGTCCCTTGCCAGGCTCCACCTGGTGAGTGGAGCTCTCAGGACTTCCAAAGGCGCTGAGGATCTTTCTAAGCAGCGCCAGGCACAGACAATGGCATTCCTTCCCACCCGGCCATGTGCTGCTTTCCCCCAGCTGCTCCTGCTGACCTAGGGACACTCTGGAGCTTGTTTATATAGAGCTTTTGCTCTATCAGATCTGGCCCCAGCCCTGGGAACTCCCCTGTTGTCACAGGTTTGCCTGTGCTAATTCCATGCCCGCTGACTTCTGTCTCTGTCCTAGTTTGTCCTCTGGGGCTTGGCACTGCAGGGACCAACTGCCCCCGAGTCTGTGTGAGCAGCTGCTGTGACCCCTGTACCTGCACAGCAGGCAGGTGGGTCACCACAAGGCACCTGAGTCATGTTGCTGTTAAATAAATGCTCCACAGCCACACTTTGCCTTCCTCTGGCTCGCTTCAGCCTGTGCTTTAGACCGCTCTGTACTTCCATGTGTGGCTGTCCAGGAGCTGAGGAAGATCTCACACTTTCCCTCATGTGGGAATGCTGCAAGCTGCCCACTGGCACAGGGGCAGGAATAGGCATATGATCCACAACAGGTACATGGAGATGTCCAACATCCCAGGACAGGACAGAGATCTTGGGCCTCACACTCAGCCTTTGAAATTTTCCCCTTGTCTGGCCAGATACCACATGTCCCTCTGCTCCTCTGAAGCTGGTGGTGTTTGCTCAGGCCACCAGCGGTCACTGATCCTACCTGGAATGCTGCAGGGCTCCCTGTTCTCCCCCCATTTAAGTCCCAGAGCCAAAGGGTCTCTGACTAGCAGTGTACCTTTAAAATAACAATAAACATGGAGAGGAAATAGGAGATGTTCTCCTTGTTCTGTGGCTTCAGTGCATCGCTGTCGTTGGGTTGGTGCCTGCTGGACTTGCTGAACGCTCAGAACAGGGCACTGCCCGTTCCCTCCTGGCTTTGCACCCTCCCGTGCTGTCCCAGAAACAGCAAGAATGTCCCTGTAGGTCCCTGTTTAGCCACAACGTCACACAGTGTCCCACTTGCTTTGTCTCAGCAACGGTTCCAGGATTAAAATTTGGCCGTAGGACTATGGTGGGTTGGGATTGCAACATTGAGCCGGGTCCAGAGTCCTCACCTGGGGCCTGTAGGAGCCAGGCCAGGACCCCACTGTGCCCCACACACCCCAGGCCTCTCCTCCTCTGATGGGCTTCCCAGGACACGCTGTGGGATTTTATTCATCTCTTCCCAGCTGCTTTTCCCAGACTTGTCTTGTCCCCGTGTGTTTTTAAAGGAGCCCCGTACTGAGTGACCTTTCCAGAGCTCTGAACACTCTGCTCAGTGTCTTACAAGGGGAATTTAATCTGCTGGCACTGAACTTGTTTCTGTGCCTTTTATTAGCCATGTTGTCTCAGCAGGCACTCCGCGACCTTTAAATTCAGAACTGTCGTGTGGGGGGAGCCGACACGGCTTCCTCTGCTGAGGAGCTTTATTGAGTTTGGAGGGAGGATAAAGGAAGTCCAGCGTGTTCCTGCAGGGCTGGCACAACTTGTAGTTCTCTTTGTCTTCAAGGGCTTCAGGAATCCAAGTGTTTGGATATGAGGCTCATGCAGTAGAGAGGGTCCCTGAGCTCCGCTCCCTTGCAAAAACTCCTGTCAGCACCTGCTTGGAGCTGCAGCAGAATCCAGCAGGGATTTGCGCTTAGCTGGAAGCTTCTCTGCGATGGAAATGCTTTGTGCATCCTCCTTGTCCATGTTTCTTTGACCCTGGAAGCATCCAAGTCCCTGCAGACCCTTGCTGAGGGTCCCAGGTCTCACGTGGGAAGAACATCACACTGATCTCTTGCTTTCAAACACACCACGCTGGAGTTGGATGTCCCGAGCTATAAAAAGTCTTCCCTTTGCCATTTGGAATTATGTTCTGCAGGCTCAGCACATCCCGGTGCCACAGCCCTGGGAGCTGCTGCTGGGGGAAAGAAGGATGAGAAGGGGGGAAAGAGAGATCCTGGCAGCTTTGGAGATCGAGGGAGCCCTGGATGGAGCAGGGCTGGGACAGCAGAGTTCAAATGCTGGAAAGGAGCTCCAGGAGGGGAGCAGCTGCCACAGGGGGGGACAGGAGGGGACTTGGGGGAACATGGCCTGTTGGGAAGGAAGCTGTGGGCGGGAGACCCTGGGCAGACAGTAGGGCCCTTAAAATGGCACTGGAACCCTCAGGATGGCACCAGAGCCCTTGTAAAGCCACCGTGACCATCGGGATGGCACCGCGCCTCCGAGACTCAGGGCTGCAGCAGGAGAGCCTCGGCTCCATCCATGCGCGGCCAAGGACTGTCCCTTGCGGGCTCCCAGCGCCGCACCTCAGACAGGGAGACCCTCGGATTGCGTCGTGCAGAGAGGGCCGTACAGGCTGTGCCGGGGGGCCCGAGGCAGCGGCCATGGCGGCGGGAGCGGCTCCTGAGGGAGAAACGGCGGCGGGGCCGCCGCC
>VXBB01005715.1:132259-153186 GCA_013399915.1 Illadopsis cleaveri
GGCGGCGGAGCCGCCGCCAGGGGGCGCTGCGGGCACCGCGCGGGCTTCCCGCGCCCGCAGGCGGCCACGTGACAGCGGCACGTGACCACGCGAGACACGTGACATTCCCGCAGCACGTGACGCGGGCCGGGAGAGCGGCGGAGCGGGACGGGAGCTCCGGTGAGTCCGGAGGGACCGGACGGGACGGGACGGGAGAGGGGCGGTAAGCCCGGAGGGACGGGATGATGGACGGGACGGGCGAGCCCGCTCTCCCGGCCCCGCTCAGCCCCGCCTTCTTGCGGGCCGGTAGTCAGTGAGTTCACCAGCTGAGTTCACCAGGGACCGCGGCTGGGTCCAGTCTCATTCACCGTGTTCATCACCGACCTGGATGAAAGGATCGAATGTGGCCTGAGCAGGTCTCGTGATGATACGAAACGTGGGGCAGTGGCTGATCCACCTGAAGGCTGTGCTGCCGTTCAGCAGGGCCTCCATTGGCTGGAGAATTGGGCAAAGAGAAACCTCATGATTTATTAGAATAACATAATGAGGCTCAACAAGAGCAAGTGTAGGATCCTGCACCTGCGGAGGAATAGCCCCAAGTACCAGTGGGATCCTGGGATGCATTGGGGAGATGCATCTCCTGCCCCTTGGCCTTAGAGAGGCACATCCAGAGTGATCTGTCCAATTCTGGGCTCCTCATGACAGGATAGACAAAGAGCTGAGGGAGATGGTCCAGTGCAGGCCACAAAGATGTTGAGGGAACTGGAGCATCTCTCCAAGGAGAGACTGAGAGAAGACTGAGAGGGGGTCTTATTAATACATATAAGTGTCTCCAAGGGGTCAGAGGATGATGCCTGACGCGTTCTGGTGATGCCCAGAAACAAGATGAGGAGCAACAGTGCCAAACTAAACCACCAGAAGTTTCACCTCAACATGAAGAACTTCCCATGGTGGGGGGCAGAGTCATAGGAGTCTCCCGTTCTGGAGACACCCCAAGCCCACCTGCACACGTTCCAGTGTCACCTGTTGTGGGTGACCCTGCTTGCATGATCTCCAGAGGTCCCTTCCAACCCTGACTATGCTGTGATTCTGTCTCTCTCGCAGGTGCAGCCATGGTGTCCAGAAAGCAGCTGGCAGACTTTGGCTACAAGGCCTTCTCGGGCTCCATGATGCTGCTGACGGTGTACGCCGGGTACCTGTGCACTGTCCGTGTCCAGAGGATGCTCCAGCACCGCCGTCAGCGGGAGAACACGCCTGGCCCTGGGAGCTGAGCCTGCCCTGGGACCGGGACTGGGAGCTGGACCAGCCCTGGGAGCTGAGCCTGCCCTGGGACCGGGACTGGGAGCTGGGACCAGCCCTGGGAGCTGAGCCCGAGCTGGCACTGGGTCCAGGAGCTGGACCAGCCCCACCTTCCCGGTCCCCCCCAGGGCTGGGGGAGGCAGATGGAGCACAATAAAACCTATGTGGAAGTGGCTGGTGTGGTGGTGTGTGGGGTCCCCCAAATCACAGACTGGGTTGGGCTGGGAGGGACCTTAAAGGTCAGTTGGTTCCACCCCACTTCCATGGGCGGGGATGCTTTCCACGAGTCCATCTCTTCTGTTTTTCCAAAAAGCTGTTTCTCCTGTATTCCTGGCAGCAGCTCAAGTGCTCAGGGACAGCCAAGGGACACACACTGTCCTCTGTTCTATTCTCTGAAGATGAAACACATCACCCCAAGTTTCTGAAGCAACATTTAATTGGAGATAAGAGTAAACAACAGTATAAAATGGTAACAACTCGAGAAGTTTCCAAAACTCTGCTCCTGATTGACTCTTCCATTGCCCCCAAGTACCATTGAGTAAAAAAAGAAGCAAAGCCCACAGTGTGGCTGCTCTTCCAGCCCCGGGTTCCTCCACAGCTCTAACATCAGAGCAGCAACAATCACTTTGTCTCAGAGTACAGGACCAAAACATCTCATTTTTTGGAGAGTTAAACCCAGCCCACCAGTTCTGATCCTCCCTCTGATCTCAGCTTAGCCATCTGAATCCAGTAAGTCTAGAGAAGTCTTCAAAACCACAATTTGCAACAGGAAGAAAACAATTTAAAAGGCCTGGATTATGTTGGTTGTCTCAGGGGCAATAAACCATCCCCCCACCCCCTTGCAGAAGGCTTTGGTCAAGACTTCAGAGGGGTTTGCAGCACCAAAAGAGGCAGCAGACGCTGGCCTGGTCCCTGGTGACAGCAGAGATGAGCAGCTGGGACCTCCCCAGCACCCTGGGGCGAGGCAGAGCAGTGGTTCTGGGTTAGCACAGTTCGAAGTTCAGCTGGGAGCAGAGTCTCTGCCTCACCCAGGGCAGTTGGGACATGGAACCTGCGTTCTCCATGCTCTGAAGTGGCTTCTGGAGTGTATCAAGAGCTGCTGCACCTGCCGGGAGTGAACCATCACTGAGTGGCACCGAACCCCACGGTCCAAACCTGCTCTGCCTGGAGCTGATCCCAGTAAAAGCCAGTTTGTCACAAACAAACACACCTCTGAAAATATCAACAGGACTCAGGGATGTTTTCTTGTACTTCTGAAGTACAGAATGGCTTGGAGTGAAATCTGCAGCTTTGTTTTTTGCCCCGGTCGTTGGCTTCATCCCTTGTGCCGTGCAAAGCCTCTGACTGGTCAGGGTTGTGCCCGTTTCGGGTCTGCTGGAGGTTTCTGGGGAAGGGGTTTTTGATTAAAGATCACTTGGGAATGTGGAGCTCAACACAACTAGATATTGAAAGAGAAGTTCGTGTTTGCTCGAGGCCAGCCCTGGGCCTTACTCCTCTCCTGTCCACTGGCCGCCGGCCACGTGGCCGTTCAGGCGGTTGGAACCGTTACTGGAAGTGCTGAGAATTCCTTTTGTGCTGTTGGAAGTCACATCCTCCTCCTCGGAGCTGCTCTCCACGTCACTGCGGTCATCCTTGGATACCTAAACATTGCCAGTGGAATTGGGTAGTGGGAGAGGAGAAGGGGAGTTGAAAAATTGACAGAAACCAGCAGTTAGAAGGTTGGATCCGTGTGATGAACTACCTTCACTCTTATCTACCTCCTACATTTGAGTCTGGCTCACTTCAAGCTCCCAAAAAGGAGCCTGTCATCACATTAGGAACAGGACACAGACACTGAAAAAGACAATTTGGAAAGATGAGCTCCATTTTCCAAATATTCTGTACATCTGTAAAAGCACTTCACTCTTGTTCTCACCAGATCAGATGATATTACAGATCTGGTGTTGTTTTTGTCTTCCAAGAGCTCCTCTCTAGATCAGTTAAAGGCCATTTTTCTAAACTATTTGTTTGAATCAAAAATTTCTCATGCCACAATCACAAGTGGGTCTGACAACCAAAAACCAGGAATGTGTCAGTTTGAGAGAGAACATTTTGTCCTACAGGGAGCAGCTTTGCTATTTTTAAAAATTAACCAGCTTTATTTATCACATCACTGCTCAAACAAAGCACCTCCATTTCCACAGCCTGTGCTTCATCTGGGAGATCCCATTTAGGAGCAGGAGCCTGTTTGGCCAGGGGATGGAGAACAAAGGCAGTGTCTGATCCAGCAAACACCTGCTCAGAACAGGAGGAACCATACAGAGTATGCCTTAGTTCAGAGACTGGCTGCAAAGCCAGCTCCATTTGACTTGCATGTGGGATTTTGAACCTTTCCAGGAGTGTGGTGCCAGCTGCTCCAAGTGCCACAGCAGGGCAGCCCTGCAGAGCCAGAAGGGGAAGGGAAAAGCCCATAAGCCCGGCCCCAACTGCAAACACACACCTTGGGTGGTGGCAGGTGCCAGAACCAAACCTCCCCAGCACGAGCAGGGCCTGGAGAGCAGCCCCTGCTCTGCCCAAGGCAGCTCCTCACTCCCCTCCCTCTGCAGCTCTCAGTAACTCCATGTGCTCTGGCTTGCAGCTTTCCAAGGATTCCAGGATTTCACTCTACTCTGCTCTCCTGGAGTCAGGGTTAGGGTTCTGCAGCAGCAGGAAGTGGTTGAACTCCAGGGAAGATCTGGCTGGAAGCCAGGTGAAGTTAATGATCTCCAGGAACTTTTTGCATGTCCTGGCTTCTGCCTGTTGCCAGAACTTTTGCTATCTTTCCCCCATCTCCTGCTACATTGGAAGTTCAAAGGGTCACTGGAAGGAAACAGAAATCCCTTGACATTTTTTCCATTCTTGGGGGAGAAGTGATTGTTTCACTGCTTTTCACAAGGAGTAAATTCCTCCTGCCCTCTCCCCCTCAGTGCAGTGCTGATGAGGAGCAAAGTCAGAAATTGGAGTGTGTGGGTGTGTAAAAGCAGAAAGTGAAGGCTGTGCAGGCAGGTGACAGCAGGTAAGAACAGACCCCAGGATACTGCTCTGACCTTTGGAAAAAACAGTATTTTAGCACTCTGTCAGGACCAGGGAGAGAAGGAGAAGGCACCAAAGCCCCCAGACCAGGGCTCTGCTTTTGTCTTGGCCTTGACACAGACGTGTTTCAGTGAACAAACAGAACCACAGGTCACACTTACATGCACAGGGTGAAACTGTCCAGCTCCAATCTGGCACAGAGAAAAGGAGAAAAGAATGAAGAAGACAGAGCTTAGAGTCCTTTCTCTGGCTAGGTCACCTGGACAGGAGAGAACCAAGGAAAGGGAAAAGGTGTAGAACTCAGGATACAGAAACAGCTGCAGAGAATGAAAATCAGGCATTTGTAGTAGCAGCTGTGGGGAACGGATGAAGAGCTCATACCCTGAAACCAGCTTGCCCCCAGGGTCAACCAGAATATTTATATTTTTCAAGGCCACATTCCATGTGTAGGGGCAGCTAAAGTCAAACACAAAATAATGCAGAGCCATCAGAGAAACCTAGATTAGAATATCTGATAGGAAAAAGCATTTGTGCTACTAAATCAGATTTTTTGCTGGTTTCATAGAATCATGGAATGGTTTGCGTTGGAAAGACCTTAAAGCTCACCTTGTTCCACCCCCTGCCATGGGCAGGGACACCTTCAGCTATCCCAGGTTGCTCCAAACCCTGTCCAGCCTGGCCTTGGACTGGATGATGTTTAAAGTCCCTTCCAACCCAGGCCATTCTGTAATTTTTGACAACCAGCAAACCCCACTGCATCCCTGGGAATCCTTTCCCTGAGAGCTGGAGCTCAGTGCCTGCACTGGCAGACAGAAGACAGTGAGGATGCACAATCCCCAGCACATCCCAAGGACCAGCTGAAGTTGGGAAACATCCTGTATGTTCATCCTGTTGTACAAAAGAGAGCCTGCTACCACCTTAAACTTCAGAGTGCACAAGAGTGTCATAATCACCATTCTAGGACATTTGAACATACTGAAAAATGGAGTTATTTCCCTGCATGCCCAAGAGAGACTCTCTACCTTTGAGCACGCCTGAGAACACACAAGTGCAGAGCAACCAAGGTACAAAACCACCATTTTTGTGAACTCTTGAGGCATGTTCCTTAAGAACCAACACCAGCCCTCATTGAAAAGCCTGATTTTTCATGACTCCTTAATGGGGTTTGTAGGAAAGAGGACCCAGAAGCCTCCCTCAGCCTTACCTTGCCCCTCACCAGGGCCTTGGAGGCCGTGCGGATGATGAGGTAAGACCAGATGACATGCAGCACCTGCAGAGTCACCAGGAGCCCGTTGAACAGCCACCAGGAAGGGTAGGGACCGATCAACTCCCAGCTTTCAAACAGGGTTGTGTTCAAAATCCTTAAAGAGATCCAGACACATTTCAGCTCAGCTGTGCCCAGCTCTGACTGGAGGTGCCAGGCCAGATGCACAACAGTTTGTGTCTCACTGAGCATCTGCTGCTCTGCTCCTGCCAGAGTCAGGAGACTGAGTAAAGCTCATTAGGAGCATTTGAACTGAGCAACAAAACAGAACATGTGAATGTGCTGCAATTTGGTTACACACACGGATCTGCTGCCAATTTTCTTCTGCAAAGCACAAGCATTTATTTATAACAACTTCACAGGAAGTGATGTCAGGCTGCTCTGGTCACCAAAACAACCGTTAACACCTTCCTGCTTGGGCAGATTTCACCCAGATTTAAAGATCAAAAAATCGTATCAAAAATAGTGTAGGGACAGGAGCAGGGCAGGGATTGTCCCTCTGTGCTGGGCACTGTGAGGCTGTGTCTAGTTCTGAGCACTCACAGCAAGGGAGATATTGAGGGGCTGGAGAGTGTCCAGAGCTGGGAACAGCTGGAGAAAAGGAGGCTCAGGGGGGACCTGGCTCTGCACAACTCCCTGACAGGAGGGGGCAGCTGGGAGGGGGTGTCAGGCTCTGCTCCCAGGCAACAACAGGACAAGAGGGAACGGCCTCAGGATGTGCCAGGAAAGGTTCAGGTTGGACATTTTTTTATGGAAAGGGTGGTCAGGCATTGGAAGGCCTGACCAGGGAGGTGGTGGAGTCCCCATCTCTGGAGGTGCCCAAGGAACAACTGGACACTGCTCTGGTGTGGATCAGTCACAGACTAGACTCAGTGGTCTTGGAGGGCTTTTCCAATCTCAAGGGTTCTGGGATCAAGAAGGAATTTTGCCCCCAGAAGGCCTGCCTCCCTCCCTGGGTGCTCTTCTCTTCCCTGGGAGTTTTATAGATTCCTCCAGCCAGGCTGGAAGACTCAAAATTGCTTTATGGCCCAAGCTTTGTGTTTCTTTCATTACTGTTTTGCTGTTCTTGTTGCTGGGAGTTATTGCCAGTCCTTCAGCAATTTAATAAACACTTTAGATTTTATGATGCAGAGAGGTATGGAGAGACCTTTAACAACCACATTAATTTCACGCAGCTTTTAACATTTCACAAGAAAAGCAAAACAAGCCTTTCAAACAAGAACCAAAATTCCCCAAAAGGCAGCTCCAGAAATATGTAACTCATAGCAGGTTTATGAAAGAATTAAATGTAGTTCCAGAGATCTGCTGACATTTTGCATTACTAATTAGGGAAGGGAATACACGTGCAGTGAAACAGCACAGGGTCTGCAGTGCTGCTGCACCTTTGCCAGATTCCTCTACAAAGCTGAGGAGTGACATTACAGCCAGTGGAAAACACATTAAAGATTTACAGGATGCTGAGTCCTGGTGTGAGGTAAGAGCATCCCCTCACGACAGACAGCAGCTGCAAAAACTCTCTCATCTGTCCCTGGAAGGAGCCTATGAGGAAAGAGGAATTAAAGCTTTTCTTCATCCAGAATCCTTTGGTGCATTTACTGGAAAATAAGCAAGAGCTTTAACTGCAACCCTGATCCTAAAGTGAAAGGATTGTTGCTGCCTACCAGGCACCCAAAAAGAATGGGAATGGCAGTTATCCATGGCCTAGGAAATAAATACATGCAGTAAAATGATGTTAACCAAAGCGTCACCACACACAATAAGTGGACAACAGCTCATTAACCAAAGCACTGCTCCAGGTCTGACCTACTGAGGTGAGAGGGAATCTCATTATGGGATGATTCTCTCTAAGCCATTTATCCAGGGTTTTACCTCCCAAGAAACCTCAGACCTATTTCAGGCTCTGAATAATCACGACACAAGGACAGGACAGAAGTGTCATAAGAATCAGAAACTGCAGTGATGACTAAGCCAGATACAAACAAAAATTACCTCAAGAGACTGTGTCTCACTTGTAATTATTTCTACAACTTCTTCAGAGAAGCAGAGAATCCTTCAAGCCTCTCAGAGCAGATTCTGGCTGACTCTGTCATCACTGCAGCAGGGGAGGGGCAGCTGTGAATGGGGTTCTGGACTCTTCTCCCAGTCCCTCAGCTGACTGGGGAGAGATTTCTTCATGTGCCTACTCAAACCTCCTGCCCCACACAGCACTTGGGCCATGTGCCACTTCAGGCTGCCCCAACAGACAGCTGGAATGTTTGGGAAAATTCTAAAACAAAGGCTCTGCTGAAAGGATTGGGAGAACAACCAAGACCTCCCAGCTTCAGGTGCTTACCAGAAAGGGTAAATGCCCAGCCGGGTGACGATGAACACGACCCCAAAGAGCATGAAGAAAGCATCACACAGACGTTGGTACTTGGCATAATTGGCCAGTTTTGCAGCCTACAAGAGACAATAAAAATGCAAATATTATTCCCTTTGTGCAGTCCTGTAATTATCCAGCTGGAGAACTGCAAAAAACTCTCAATCAAATTTGTACAGTTTGGAACAAAGAGGGATTATTATATTGTATTACTATTTTTATACCGTTATTTATATGGTCCTACAAGAACAATGGGAGGGACCATTTACAGGGGCCTGGAGTGACAGGACAAGGAGGAATGGCTTCAAACTGCCAGAGGATACAGTTACCCTCTCTCAGAGGGTGGTGAGGCCCTGGCACAGGCTACCCAGGGAAGCTGTGGCTGCCCCATCCCTGGAAGTGTCCAAGGCCGGGTTGGATGGGACTTGGAGCAACCTGGGATAGTGGAACTGGATGATCTTTAAGGTTCCTTCCAACCCAACCATTCCATGGTTTTGTGACTCTCAGCACTCAAGCAGTTTGGAGGAAAAGCTGACAAGGCAGGATCAGCAGCACGAATTTCATGGCACATTTAAAGCAGTTTATCAAGAACAGGAGTATCACCTTGCTCCCCTGAGATCACACCAGCATTAGAGAAGCAAAGATTAGAAAGGAAATTCACCTCCAAGAGGAAATCTGAAGCATCATGGAGGCACAGCACCAGAGTTCCAACCCGCACCATGTTATTCATGTACGAGAATGTGATGAGTCCGATCGTGGCCAAGTGATGGACGAACATGATCAGGAAGTCCTGGAAACAGGAAAGCCACTGATGAAGACTCTTTGGCTGTCACACAAATGCAAAAGTTTGGAACAGAGCCACCCAACCGAGTCACCAGGGTCACAGGATTCCTGCTCAGGCTCTGACTTCACACTGATCACAGCTCATCACACTCCCACCATCTCCACAAAAGCTTCCAGAAAGGTCTCTCAGCTTTGGTGCTGCTGAAGGCAGAGCTCTGCCTGCTCAGGGATCAGCAGTCTCTCTGGCATACACACAACTGTACCTGCAGACCCCACAGATATGACTCAGAGGACAAGATGACCCTTATTTTTGGCTCCTTCTGGTTTTACAGACACATTGCTCATCCCCTCAGCTCCTGCCACACATTTAAATGCTGTTACTGCTGTCAGTGAGCAAACCGTGCCAGGGCAGAGCAGGCACAGAACACCAGGTAACTCAGCAAGAAGAATAAAAAATGTTTACAATGCACAATATTCAGGGCTTCACAACATTTGCACTTCAGCCCCTGGCCTCCTGTACCTCACCCTGCTGCAGTGGGGAATGTAATCCACATGTTAAACTCAAAATTAACCATTACAGAGAGTCCCAGAGGTTGTTCATCACTCCCGATCTGCAGCTCCACTGTATTCCATAGAGCCCCACCTACTAATATTTCAGCACAGAAAAAACCTGAGTAAACTTGTTTTTTTAACAGCCAATGCAAAAAATTGGGATAATTTGCTGCTTTGCAGCTCATGTAAAGGAAGCAGTAAGCCAGGATTTACTGAGGACTGTTCTCCAGCAGCAACAATAACCAAATCCTGGAACGCAGCATGACAGAATTAGATTTGAGCAACTGCAACCACTCATCATCTGCTCCTCACACAGATGAGAAATTCCTTTCAAAACCCCATTTATTATTGCCTCAGTGTTTGCCATTTCCTCAGCAGCTTCAGCAAGGTTCTGCTTTGAGCAGCTCATTTTCTTGCAAGCCTTCCAGTTAAATCTATTGTAAAGCAATGATCTGTTAACTTTTGATTGGGAGGTGCTGAGTGATGCTGTTCTGTCCCCTGGAAGATGAAAGGAACTCAAGGATACACCAGGCTGCAGGTCAGCCTTGCTCCTCCCTTTTTCTCAGGACTGCACAGTGCTTACAGGAGAAGGGAGGCTCACAAAGCTGTAAATGAGGAAGAAAACAATTATCACTGCATTTTGGCTTTCCTGGCCAGGCATACTCCCATTTTTTGTTAGTCCTACCTATTTATTATTATTTTTATTATAGCTGTTGAGTGGTTAATGCAATTCTGGTTCATCTCACCTTCCGTTTAATGTCTGTAAACTGAGAAAACATGAGGGACCAATAGAAGGCCAGCTCCAAGATATAGTAATAATAAAGCCTGGATGTTAGAGGCTGGAAAACAGAGAGAGAGAGCACAGTTACAAGACAAAATAATTGAAAATTTGTATTAAAATCACTTTTTTCCTTCCTCCTTTTCCAACCCACTTTGTTCCTCCAGAATTGCTGAGGCAGAAGTTAAATCATTCAGGTTTAATAAAAACAAGCTTAAGCAACAGGCATCTTACTCCAGGCTTACTCACACAAATATAATTGTGTGTTTGAGTTTTCTTCCAAAGGAGTAAATTCCTTTGTCAATATTTACAACTCCTGCTGAAGCTTCTTGGAGTAGGAAAACCAGGCTCTGGAACAGACTTGGCCTCTATACAGTAAATAAATAAATTACCATTATGATTTTATGCCTTTTTCTCCCGCTTTTAATAATCTCAGCAGCAAGTAAACATAAAAGTGACTGAGTCAGATGTATCTGAGGAAACCCTGCTGTTGCCAAACCTAACCAGGATGTAAAGGCACAAAGAGTAAATGGCAGTTTTAATCCAGTGACAGTAACAAAAATAAAAACTGAAATTATCCAAGAAGTTGCAATTTAGGAGTTGTTTCTCTCATACCTGGAAAGGGTAGTTGTACCAGCACTGTCGTGTGTCCCAAAACCAGGGTGCCTAAAGGGAACAGGTTTTTATTATTTGTAAATAAGAAGTTCTATAAAATCCCAGTTTGCTCTTGGTGTTTTCCTCCCCAGCACCTTAAGTCACCCAACACTATAGCACTGCTTCACAGAAATTTTACCTTCATTCTGCCATTCAAACTACATTTACTGTAAAAAACCCTGGTGATTTAAAGTCTAATTTGTGCTGTCAATGCGAGTTCTGCTGCAATGGAAATTACTACAATAATCATACAGCTCTAATAATAATAAAGACCCAAGGAGATGAACCTGTATCCCTTCAAGAGGGAGAGGAAAAAAAAAGGAGTTCTCTATAGCAAAAAACCCCTCAAACCCATCTTGTTTTTTCCAACATTCTGGGGTAACGTGTCCAATAATTTTCTATTATTTCCAAAATGATAGATCTGTATAGAAACTTCCCTATAGTGTAAAGAAGGCCTTTAACAGAACCCCCAGGATCCCAAATCAGGGGTCATTCAATTGCAACACACAGAACAACAACGTGGGTGACAGAGCAACTCACCGTCCAGAGAAACCTGATTCCATAAAAAAATATACTTAAATAAAATGTAAATCTCCACCTGGAAAAAAAAGTAAAAAATAAACTTAGGACATAGAATCAGCTTCTGATCAGCATTTGTAAAATTAATTGAAATAACTGGGAAAACCCCCAAATCTGGCAACTGAAAAGCCTCCACCCACCTTACTTCCAAACATTTCAGGTAACATAACCTTATTGAAGAGTTTTCACATCCCACATGAGTTTGCATCAACAGCCAAGTTTGAAATTCAGGGTGAACATGCATCATTCATATGCTTAGAGACAACAAGATAACAACAAGCAAAGTTGTTGTCACCCAGAGGTATCCTAGTGTATGTATTTTTACCTCTTACCTTGTGGCTTTAGGTAGACAAAACCATACTGGGGGAAGAATTGAAAGTTACTGGAAAGGAAAGAAACCAGCAGAGGAGAAACAAGTCAGGAAAAAATACTGAGGTTCTACAGCACTACAGAGAAAACTGCAGGAGCTTGGGGGAACAGGGAACAAAGAATGGACTGAAGAGAGAAGAAAAGGAGGCCAAGGAGTGTCTGTAGCTGGGAAAGGCAGAGGGTCATTCCTGTGGGAACAGGAACAAGCTCTGGGTGGGAATGTGGCTGTGCAGGAGCATCCCAGGGGATTTACACCCAGTGGGGGCATGTGGACACACAGACATGGACAAACAGATATAGACACGGACACATGGACAAAAGGACATGGACACATGGACACACGGACAAGACATGGACACATGGACACACACACAGACATGGACACAGACACATGGACATCGACACACATATGGACAGGGACACGGACACACGGACATGGACACGGACACACGGACACAGACACATGGACACAGACAGACATGGACAAACACAAGAGACATGGACACAGATACAGACATATAGACAGACATGGACACACATAGACATGGACACACACAGACATGGACACACACAGACATGGACACAGATACGGACATACAGACAGACATGGACACACACAGACATGGACACACACAGACATGGACACACACAGACATGGACACACACAGACACGGACACACATACGGACATATAGACAGACATGGACACACAGACATGGACGTGGACACTTGGACACAGAGTGGACACACAGACATGGACACACACAGACATGGACACAGATACGGACATACAGACAGACATGGACACTTGGACACAGACGTGGACACACACACACATGCACACACACGCTCTCTCAAGTGCCATGAAGGATCTGGTCCAGTGTCTAAAGCTGCTCAGCACTGACTCCTGTACCCAGTTCTGGTCTCTCAGGTATGCCCACAAAACACTTTAGAATTTTAAAACCTCCTTTAACTGCCCTCGTTTGCTTGTACAAGAATTTTGGCCCTGGTCTGGCAGAGCAGCTGCCCCCAGGCCCAGCTAGAGAAGAAGAGCTAGAGTACTAAGATGAAGCCCCTCTGCACAAACATACATGCTCTCACAAAATTTAGTGAGGGTGGTGGGTTTGTCCTGGTTCCTCCGATGCCGAAACCAGCGCTGGATCTTTCGGACATCCCAGTCCAGCTGCTTGGACAAGCCTTCTAACCTTTTTCCATCTGGAGACTGAAGGAAAATGAAACAAATGTCATTTCTCCCACTCCTCAAGCTACTTTCAGTCCTGCACTATGACAGAAATAATGCACAGATAACAAAAAACACATCAGAAAGGGACCACAGAGTCTGGAAGCAAGAACTCACTGCCACAAAGGGTCATTCAGGTTTAACCTTCATAAGCCACTAATTACTTAGTCACTCAAAATGGTTTTGGTTGAGCATTTCCTCACCTATTTCATCAGTTGACAGCACATTAAGACAAAGAATGTGACTGTTCTGTCTGTTAATTTGAGGGGAGGAGCTGTTAAAGTGTCCAGTCCTACCTGTTAAAGCTGCACATCAATTCAAACAGACCAGAACTCAGGAGGAGCAAAGCTAAAGAGGTTTAAGGTTTGCTACTCACAGCAAGGACAGGGAAACTTTAAAGTAAGAATTGGTTTAACACAATAGATATTTGTATATACCATAAGGGCACTGTAGAAAATGTGTTATTTCTGTTATCAAAGTTTATAAATGAAAATATATTTGAAGACTGAAATACTTCCACGACAAATATAGATATAATACATCCCTGTTCTCCACCTGGAAACTCTACTGTGTCTGAATGAACACAGATGGATTTATCAAAGTGAACCAAACCTGGTAACTCCCTCTACAACGGCCCAGGAGTGAGATAATTCAGACCAGCTCTGCCAGGGAGCTCTACCACTGAAAGATGATAAACACATTTTACTATCTGAGTTACATACAAATCACAAAAGCTATGCAGAATGCTGATTTAATACAAAACCATCAGTCTGCCTAGCTGAAAATCAGAATCAGAGTAATTTGATTTTCAGAGTTAAGGCAATGACAACCCTGCCACTCCATCACACCACATCTCTCAGCACTTTCCTGGGATTTAATGGTTGGGGCACTGGGAAAGCACCTGCCTGCAAGGGGGAATTCAGAACTCCCAGCTCAGAGCAGCAGTGAAATCCTTCCCCTGCACCAGGGCCACCCCCAGCCTGACTCCAAATCCAACAGCAGCCACAGCACACTGGGACACAGTTAAAGGTTTCATAAGCCAGACAAATTCTGCACAGCCTGTGACCTCCCGGGTTTTCTAAACATTAATTTCAAGGACATCCCCTGCATTTGAAGTTCTCCCAGCAAAGGGCATCAGATTCTGGGGATTTTTCAGTTCACACATCATTCCAAACTTTAATGTTCCCTCAGGCAAGTTTTTTGAGATTTTTATAGAATTTGCCTTTATCTGCTCCAGTAGATGAGGTTCAGCATCACCAAATCTCAACAAAAATCTTCCGTTTTGTTATCTTTAATGAAAATCTATTTTCACTTACTCAATATTGGATAAAATACAGTGGGATTCTGTAGTGGTGTAGGCCTATGAGCTTAAGGGAAAAAGGAAATAAGCCAAAGAAACACCTCTTGCCACCATTAAATGTCCTGCCCTTCATGAGGACATCCTTCACTGACTGAACACCTCTCTGAATAATCTACTTCTACTCACAACTGCTGTCCAGATTCACAGTAAATGGCAAAAATGAGAGCAAGACATTCACAATAAAATAAGAAAAGGAGCTGAGCTCAAGAAAAAGAGGAACACTTTCCTAATAAAAGTGGAAGATGCTGGGAAATTTCTTGTTAAACCAAGAATCCCCACTGTACAACTTGGGCCAAAGGAAGCAGCTCAGACCTGTCTATCAGGGGAACATTTGTATTCCAAAGAAGATTCTGTGCACAAAACCATGGCTCAGCCATACAGGGAATTTACTTTGCTACCAGTAAGACATGCCAGAGGCAAAGTAAAACCAGAATGAGCCCACATGAGGACACAGGGTGTGAAATGTGCATCTCAGTCCAGGAAAGTGAAAGCAAAAAGCCCCCCTTGCAACACTTCCAGGCCTTCATTCCCTTTGGAATAGAGGAAGAATTTGAAGCATGACTCACCTTAGTGATGGATGTAAACACTTTCTCTAAAATTGCATTGGGCTGGGCTCTGTGAGGTCCACTGTCCTGAATGCCAAGGTTTACGGCACATGGCTTGGCAATAAACCTGCAAGAAGTCCCCAGAAAGAGCTGGATTAAAACAAGATATTTATTTCCCTCCTCTGCCTGAATCACAAGGACCTGGATTTGTCACCAACTGCAGAACCTGGTGAAAAAGCTCTTGAAATCTCCATTCTGGCACTTCCCAGGTGAAGAAATTTCTTTTCTTAGTCCATAGGGTAACTGCAGACAGCACATACTGTGCACACCAGAACGAAAAATTAAATCTTAATGCCCTTGGCTTGTAAGGATCTGAATGTGCTCCCCAGGGGGATTCTCATTCCTTGGTAATAAAACAATAGACTGATAGCAGTCTGCTGTGAACAGAAATGCTGGACATGAAACCCTAAAACAAAGTATCTTGTTTCCAAAATAGGCCTTGGTGTCATATAGCTCAGAAAAAGGGGAAGTTCAAGTGACACAGCTCCCAAAAGTAACTTTTTGGGGTTTGGGGGGGTTTTTTTTCTGCCTTTGGGAAAACTGAAGTGGCTTGTTTCCTCCAGGACAGAGAGGAAGATGCAAATCCTCCAGTCTGAAAGATCCCTGATCTCAGGATCTCATCCATCCCATGTGCTCTATGTATTCCAAACTGATTTAACTCCTCCTGGATTTTATAGCACAGACTCTGGAAGCAAGCCTGGGTTTGCAACTAAAAGAAATATAAACATGTTCAAAATTACCAGGTTTTGCTGCACGTTTGTGCAGAATGAGTTCAGGGTTCCAAGGGAAATGTCTGCATTACCTGACATGTGAATTGTTCCTCTCCTGTTGGTGGGCAAAAGGGAGGGTTAAAGGAGCAATATTTAGTATTTTTTAATCAGTTATTTTAAGGGAGAACCTGTTTCTCAAACCGATTTTGAAAAAGACAACATTTGTACCATTAAAACCATTTTGCTTTCTCAGAGAGATTGTTTCAGAGAGAGCTGAGCTGAAATTACACATATTTAGGAGCCTCCCAGTGTCAACAAGCAGAAAATGCTGCTTTTTCCAACCACAATTGTTACAATTTCTCCTTGTGTTTACAAGGAAAGATTAAACTTCAGGAGAATCCTGGCTCTAAGTGCTCCAACGGTAATTATTCTCGGGAATACTCAGTGCTTCAGGAACAAATATCTGTGGCTGTGTTTAAGAACAGTCTCAGGTTGTGGAGTTTTCCCTTGAGGGATTACAGATCAACTTGTGACTGATCCCAAAGGAACACCCAGCTCTCAGAAAACACTAAACAAACGATAGATACTGGGGGCCCAGGCTTCCCTGTCTGCCCCAGTTCTTCCTATGTCTCTACTCAGGATCTCTGAGGTTAAAAAATCCCCCCAGGATCATCGAGTCCAAGCTGTGCCTGATCCCCACCTTGTCACCAGCCCAGAGCACTGAGTGCCACGTCCAGTCCTTCCTTGGACACCTCCAGGGATGGGCACTCCAAACCTCCCTGGGCAGCTCCTTCCAAGGCCTGACCACCCTGTCCATGAAGAAATTCCTCCTGATGCCTCAAACTGAGCCTCTTGTCAGGGAGTTGTGCAGAGCCACAAGGTCCCCCCGAGCCTCCTTTTCTCCACGCTGAGCCCCTCCACTTCCTCAGCCTCTCCTTATGCTCCAGACCCTTCCCAGCTCTGCTCTGCTCCCATCTCTGTCCATCTCTGCTCCCATCTCTGGACATGCTAAACTACATTTCAACACCCACAGCTTTAAAAAAAAAATAAATTAAAAAATAAAAAAGGAAGGAGTGATTTCCTCTGAGCTTGGCTCCAAAAGGCTCATGGCTTCCGCCACAATCCAGACCACCAGCCAGAAATTGTGTCCTGATGTTATGAAACATTTGGCAAGACCCCCACAAATATGTAAAAAATAAAAAGTATTAAATGTCTTTATACTCTGCTTTCCTACAGGATATACCACAAATGCAGCACAGAAGTTCACACACGAACTTGCAGGTGGAATATGAAGTGGTGGTCAATCCCATGCCCAGTCAGGAAAATCCCAAGCTGACCTGCTATTTAGGTAAACTCAGCAAAGCAAACTCATACTTCAAACTGCTGTGGCACTTCAAATTTTTAGTCCCAGAGCAGGTTTTCAGACATGTTTTGCACTGAATCCCACAGTGACAAAGTTCTGCACAACCCTCAAAATAGGAAAAAATACTGCCCAGACAGTAGAATTTCCATTCTTGGGGATATTCAAACTGAACAGCAGAAGACCACGATGTCTTCTGAGTTGCCTGAACACTGGCCTTGCTTTGAGGTGAGGACTGGACGAGGTGGCCTTGAAAGGCACTTTTTAATCTAAATGATTTTATGATTTTATAGAAGTCTCAACGGCAACAAATTATACCCAAGGTCAACTTACTGCCACACCTTCCAGCAAGAAATTCTCATCACATAAACACCTCTATAAAACCTTTATCAACAGGGATCAGCTCACACCTGAGCCTACCCAGCCACCCCTTTTACACCAGTTGTTAACGTACACTGATTTGAAAACCAACACCAATTGTCAACTCCACAGACTCCTATGTTATAACAAATAGTTCTCAGGCATATTGTGCTTCACAAAAAGGGAGAATCTTTCTTTCTGAACATTCCAGTTTGGCTGGTGACTCCCTATTACAGCTCTTGAAGGAAGAACAATCTACAAAGTGAGATTTATTGAATCTACACTCTTTGAGTTTGTAGTTCCATAACCTCTCAATTCCACTGTGTTAAGATTTAACCACCTCATTCCATAATAGACCTGATTAAGTAACATCTCAAATCACCTTTTTCTCTCCCTCCCCAGCTGGAGCACAAGCTGCAGATCCTTCCTCAGCTCTGTCCAGTAACACCCACATTTGGTGCCAAAGAGCAGCCCAGTGCAGCTAGAAACACATCACATCCAGGTTTTTGCAGATTTTTTTTTTTTTTTTGTGCCTGCAGTGGGACAAGATGTGCAAGGAGAACTATTGAAAAGGATAATCAAGGATAAAAAAAATATAAACCCAAATTTATGGGCAGAAGTCTTTCTTTTTGCTGGACAAAAATCCTCACTCTCCCACTCCCCACTGGCTTTACCTTCCTCTATGAATCTTGCCTCACCCCTACAGTCATAAACTGCCACAGACAGACAAACTAATGATTATTT
This sequence comes from Illadopsis cleaveri, assembly GCA_013399915.1. Classification (NCBI taxonomy): domain Eukaryota; kingdom Metazoa; phylum Chordata; class Aves; order Passeriformes; family Timaliidae; genus Illadopsis; species Illadopsis cleaveri. Next base: position 150,305 of record VXBB01005715.1, read on the forward strand.
CATCAATATCATGATGTAAAAGGTAGTTTTTAGGGGAATGCTAACTAACAAAAAATGTGTCAATGTTACAAGCACAAAGCACTTCCTCACAGGGAGGAGCTACAAAAAGAGAGAGAAAAGAAGCAGCTCAGCCAAAAGAGTTGCACGAGTCTGTAATTCACATTCTGAGTCACCAAGTCCAACTGTGAAATGTGTGTCAAGAAAGACATTTGACACAATCAAAGCCTGAATTGGGGTAAATGCACCACAGGAGTTTACTGGGACAAAACTGAACTTTTATGACATGTCCAAAGTGGCTGGAGGAAACCGAAAGGAGTTTATTCAAAGATATGCACTTCTAAAATAAACACACTAGAAACTGCCTGAGATGTGCTGTCACAATCTGCTTTCACTTTGGGGCACCACAGAGACACAGCTGAGAGCAGGAACAACCCCCTCAGGAACCAGACCTCAGCCTCTGAGGTTTGCTCTGCAGGCTCAGAAGTGCAATTTGACTCCACCCTAAATTAACACAAAAGAAATTTCATAAGCCAGGGAGATATTATCAGGACAAAGTAAATGCTGCCTGGAGCACTGTGCCATCAGGTGTAGTAGGATGCACTGCATCTTCCCAACAACTCCAGGAAAATATTCTGCACCTCTTCCCCTGACTGACATCTGGACTAGGGATCTCCTACAATATCCTTTTAATGGGCATCATGGTGTCTCACAACCTCCTTTCCTTATGTCCTGGCAAGTATCAAGGTTTGGCCAGGACCAGCAGCCCACCAAGCTGAGATGGGATTTTGGCAGTGGCACGTGTGTTCCTGGGTTCTCTGAAGCCTTTTTTTCCTAAGGGCAGAAAAACAGCAGGAAGAAAACAGAGCCTCTCAAGTTTCTCACCTCTCTGCAGACCTGCTTCATTTTCCTCCATATTTGCCACCCTTTTAATTCATCCCAACCACCTCTTCCTAATTTCTGAAAGCTCAGGAAAATTCACACTTCTTAAAGAAAACCCACAGAAAAAAACCCCACACAATTCCCACTCACTTTAGTCCTGCAGCCCTTTTCATGCTTAGAAATGGAATCATGGAATGGTTTGGGTTGGAAAGGACCTTAAAGCTCACCCAGTCCCACCCCATGCCATAGGCAGAGACACTTTCCACTAATCCAGGTTGCTCCAAGTCCATCCAACCTGGCCAACTTCTGCCCTTTCAAGGCAGAAGAAACTTAAGATTAAATCAATGTTTAATGAACTGCCTGAACAGCAATACAGGATGTCTTGGTCCATTTCACCTAAGGGTTTCCTAAGTAAGCCGCTTTACTAATTAATATCTCTGCCACCCACACACTGTGTGTGGGTGTGGCAGATCCACACCACACACGGATCTAGCTCTGCCCCAGGGCTAAGTTCACATGTTTATGGATGCTCAGGTAAATGAGCAATCCCTATTACACCTGTTAATGGGCAGAGATGACAATTTGCACTCACATCCATCTCCCTGAGACCAGAGAGAGCCACCAAGTATTTAATAATACATCGGGCCGTGTGAAAGAGCCCTATTTCCTCATCCAGGAACTCAGGGAAAGTACAATAAAACACACACGGAAGCCAAGTGCGGAGCAGCAGCAGCAGCCGCCAGCTCTATCCGTCACCCCAGCGAGGTCCTCCTGGGCAGGAGCAGGAATAAAAGTGAATTCCTATATAAAGTATGGGGTTTTCTTGGCACTACCTCAGCACCGCCGGACTAGAGGGACCTCTCGTCATCCAGACCCAGGGCAGTGGATCCCCACGGGCTTGTGCGTGTCGCGACAGATTCCCGGGATTACACAATGTCCCCCTTCCACGCACGAAGGGCCCGGTGAAGGCCCCGAAGGGCGTGGGGGAGCCCCCGCCGGGCCGCCCNGGTACTTGGACAGACCGCGCCCCTCATCGCCTGTGCCCCCCGCCCCGGCCCTCCCGCCGCCGCCACAGGAGCGGGCGCCACCGACACGGGCGGGCGGGGCTGGACGAGGCCGCGCCTCTCACCACACGGCCACGGCCCGTAAGAGGCGGGCTTGGAATAGACCGCGCCCCTCTTTTGCATCACCGCTTCCCTAATTGCATCGCCCGTCACAGCCCACAGGCGGTGCGGAGCTATCGCTCCCGGCGGACGCAGTTCTGGCGGTCGCCATAGCCACCAAACGAGGCCAAAATGAGGTCCCGGGGCTCACCGCCACGCCTCAGCCCGCTCCTCACTGCGGCCGTCGCTCACTGAGGCGGGGCCGTTGCTCATGAGGGGGTTCCGCCGGGCACCCCGCGCGGCCCGTTAGTTTGGAGCATGCGCAGTGCGGCGCCCCCGCGGCGCGCGCGGGCTCGTGAGGGAGAAGCGCGCCCACGGGGCCCCCCCCCTCACCGCCTCAGCCCTCCCTGAGGGAGCAGAACCGGAGTGACGGAAAAGAGTCACAGAATCACTCAGTCACAGAGCCAGAGCCAAAAAGTGACAGAACCACAGGGTCGCTGAATATACTGAGTTGGAAGGGACCCACGAGGATCATCATAGTCCGACTCCTGGCCCTGCACAGGACGCCCCAACAAGCCCACCATGTCACGGCCGTGATGTTGATGCTTCACACACTGCTGAGCCCTCGGGGTTTCCACGAGCAGAGACGACTTCTAACTGGTAAAAGTCCTTAAGGCAGCAAGACAGGGCAGCAAACGATCCATCGTTAGTGTAATGNGTCCGGCCGGGTGCTCACGGCCCCCGGCGCCTCCCGGCCCCGCCGCCCCGGGGGCGGCCCCGCACTCACCTCTCGAAGAGCAGCCGCACGGCGAAGATGCCGAGCGCCAGCGGGAAGGCGGACAGGACGTGAGCGGCCCGCGGGTACTGCAGCCCGCTGCCCGGCGGACCCGGTTCGCCGGC
>VXBB01005715.1:153384-178742 GCA_013399915.1 Illadopsis cleaveri
GAAGCGCGCCCACGGCCCCCCCCCTCCTCACCGCCTCAGCGCTCCCTGAGGGGGCAGAACCGGAGTGACGGAAAAGAGTCCCAGAATCACTCAGTCACAGAGCCAGAGCCAAAAAGTGACAGAACCACAGGGTCGCTGAATATACTGAGTTGGAAGGGACCCACGAGGATCATCATAGTCCGACTCCTGGCCCTGCACAGGACGCCCCAACAAGCCCACCATGTCACGGCCGTGATGTTGATGCTTCACACACTGCTGAGCCCTCGGGGTTTCCACGAGCAGAGACGACTTCTAACTGGTAAAAGTCCTTAAGGCAGCAAGACAGGGCAGCAAACGATCCATCGTTAGTGTAATGTCTCTTTTGGCACCTGTCCAGTGGAGAATAGATTAAATGGCCCATTAAGCACTCAAATGCTATGATAACTAATAGATTCAAGGATAGAGTAATTTATGATCTGGTCACTTTTTTTTTTTTTTTAATCAATTACTTTATTTAGAAGTACCCCTAGCGCTAATTTCTCCTTGAAGATGTTCAGTTGGTCTGAGTGACCAGATGCAGGGCCCTGTATGTCAGAGACTTACAGATGCCTCCGATTTAACTAGACTTAATGATTTTCTGATTAAAGTCTCTGGTAAGTGCAGCCACTATTGCTTCAGTATCGCTTCAGTATCATGTAACCGGGAAGACACTGTAAAATTCAATTGCGTTTCCTTAGAAACAAGCAGTTGGCATATTCCATAAGTCCAAGTCCACGGCAAATAGTCTTCCCTCCCTTTTCAAATAGCACAATTTCCAGTCAGAGAGATCTCTGGTTGCTTAGCAATTTGAGGAAATCTGATACTAAATGGATTTTGTTAGGAACAGAGAAAGGTGACAGAAAGGAGCTTGGGTTTGCACATCAGGTTTTTTAGTTTTTCCTCTGTACAAAGCAAGTCTTGTTTCTCCATTTAAAAGAAATGAAAATGAGCAGTAGGTTGTGGAATTGCTAACACCTTCCAACTAGGCTGCAAGCTTTTCCCTTCTTCCTAATAGCCATGGCATACACATGAACATTTCCTCATGCTGCTGCAGAACATTCACTGCATTGCTTCTGGCTCTTATCCCACTCTCTCCCACCCAAACCCATCTCAGGCTCAAGTGACAATAACTTAAATAAAAAGCAGCTGGTAGGAAGAGGGGAAAAAACCCTCAGTTGTCCTCAGCTGCCCTCGAGAGCCACCTGGAGCCAGAAATGGAAGTGAAAAATCCCTGCATGTCCTTATTCCTTTTGCCAGTCGTGGTCTAATCCCTCTTCCACACGCTCTTCAATCTGAGAGCAAAAACTGCTCATTTATTTGAGTCGAGCAGCAAACCACGGATACACAGTGTCACCTAGTGGGGCACCAGAGCCAGCCCGGGCTGCCTTCCGGTAGGAGCACCGGGAATTCACCCATCTTTTCCAGTCATTTTTATAGATGGAGAACAGCCCTGGGGAGAAGGGGTTTAGGTGCTGGTGGGGTAGAGCTGGACATGCCCCAGGAACCCCCCGAACCTGGGCTGAATCTCCAGCACGGGCGGCAGGTGAGGGGAGGAATCTCACCTGCCCCACTCAGGTGAGACCCCACCTGCAGAGCTGCCTCCAGCCCTGGGGCCCAGAACAAGGAGGATGTGGAGAGAGTCCAGGGGAAGCACCAGCATGATCAGAGGGATGGAGCAGCTCTGCTGGGAGAATTGGGATTGTTCAGCCTGGAAAAGGGATAATTTGAGGTGACCTCATTGTGGCCTTGAAAGATAGAGACCTGGAGTGCCAAGACAAGGGCAGTGGCTTTAAACTGCCAGAGGGCAGGGTTAGAGTAGGATATTGGGAAGGAATTCCTCCCTGTAAGGGTGGTAGGTCATTGGAATGGATTTCCCAGAGGATGCCTCATCCCTAGAAATGTCCAAGGCCGGGCTGGTCGGGGTTTGGAGCAACTCAAGATAGTGGAAGGTGTCCCTGCCATGGCAGGGGGTGGAATGTGATAAGGTTTAAGGTCCCCTCCAACCCAAACCATTCCATGACAATTCTATGACCCTTTAAACACTGCCTCTTTGTGAAACAAGACAAATCCAGACTTTAGTTATAACAGAAATGACCCAAACTTTATTGAAGGTTGTGTCGTTAGCAGAACTGTTAAGAAAGCAGAATATTTTACACCTCAAGAATCATTAAGATCTAATTCTCTTGAGAATACAGTACAAATAAAAGCTAATAAAAAAAGGGCCTCCTCCTCCCCCCCCAAGTCAAGATTTTATCATTTGTAAAATAAACAAAGTCAAGTTAAAAAAAATGTTCTGATCTTTAACACTGGCAATCGGAAAGTGTCACTGATTCCAGAGATTTTTGCAATGCAGCACAATTTCACAGCTGTAAGGAAAAGATTTATGGCAGCTTGATAAAAGTAGGATTCCAGAGTTGTCAAAAGGCCTTAAAAATCTTATCTGCAGTTTAAAATGATGACAAAGAACTCCAAGTAAAAAAAACAACAAAACAAAAAACTCCACTTCAAATGCATGTGAAATGCAGAAGTAATGCCCTGCAGGCTGCTCCAAAGTGTTCACTTGTCTTTTGCAGAGACCTGGGAGCTCCTGGGATAGCACTGAAATACACGTGGTCCAGCAACGGGCACCCTTCCAGTTGTGCAGGGACTCCTCAACTGATCACAGGCAGGTTTGAGACAGAAATTCACATTGCATGCAGGTTGGGATGCTTTAGTTGTTGGACACTACACACAGAAATGCTTTTATTATTAAAAAAAAAGCCCAGTTGTGCCTTTTCCATGTATTAAAGTGCATTAAGTGACCATTTTAAAGCAGGCCAGGAAGTCCCTTTGAAGTTGGTCCCTAAGCACTGCCGTAGCATTTGTAGTGGTATGGTTGGTGTGTTCCAGAGGCCCTGTCCCACACCAGTAGGGGCAAGTACAGTGGAATTCCATAAATTGTTAGTGAAATACCTATTGAAGCTTAAAGGGATAAGACAGTAAAGAACAGCTCTGTTCTCATGCTGGGGACAGACACTACCTGCTGAAGCCATCCCACAGCCAGACACTTGTTCCATGCACCTAAAGAATTTGCAGGCTTCCAGAGTTTTCTAGCTGAGATAATTTGTACGTAGATTCCCTTAATGCCGATGTGCAGTGCAGCATCACTTCGTCCAGGAGAGCTGTTTGTTAAAGCTAAAAATACCCATTTCAAAAGGCCCAGCACCTTGCAGCAAGTTTTCTAGTAAAAGGCCAATTTATTCTTCATCATCATCATCTTCATAGTAGCGATTCCTTTTGATCTGCTCTTCCACAGATAGATCTTCCACATCTTCACCCTCCCAAAAACCAACGTCTTGGGATTTGCGATTCTGGTTTGGGGATGATTCCTTAGCGGTCACGACACTGGGTAAACTGGAGTGTTTAGGAGAATTTGGTTCAAGGAGTTCTTCCTTTGGAATTTCTGCCTCCTCTGTAGGGTGTTCTTCTTCATCTGTGTCTGCATTCATCTGGCCATTCTCTACAACGTTATGCTCTACTGTTTTGATGCCAGACAATTCCTGTTCTTCCTCCACATTTTTCTCCCTGGCGTTCTGGATGTTCCTATGCTCAACCTTCTTTTCCTTTCGCTTTTTCTCTATGACAACCTCTCTTTCCAGTTCCTCACTCCTTTTCAATGTGTCTTTCTCTTCCTTAGAAGGAGACAGTGAGTTCTCTGTTTTATGGCCCTTAACAGATACTGTTCTAAATGAGGCTGCGACTGTGAAGGGGCGACTTCGCTCCTTCAGCGAGGAAGATCTTCTTAACTTTTTGAGATCCAGATCCACATCCTCCTGCACATCTGGCTTGGAAATCTCTTCTTCTGGAGGCCACTTGGGTTTGAGTACTTTGATGCCCTCATCTAAGGCACTTCCTTGGATATTTTGGTCAGACGGAGGTGGCCAGGCAATCCTGAGCTTTTTTGTTTCTGCTGGTCTTTCTTCTCTTTCAGGCACAGCTGAAGCTTTTGCTTCCATAGTTGCTGCCAGAACTCCCACTTTTGCAATCGGGGCATCCTCTACTCCTGGGCTTTGTGGAGTTTCTGGTGTATTCACACCATGGACAATTTTCTCCAGGGATTCTTCACATTCAGTTTTACCTGCCCACAATTCCTTATGCTGTTTGTGTCCAAAGCCCTCATCGTAATTGCCTTTGGACTTAAAGAGCTGATTGAAGTGAGGCTTGCAGTAGATGTTCCCACGCAGAGACGCATACGTCCCGAGGCTGTTCAGAAAACAGATCAAACATTAGAGCTCAGGGCTCTGACACAGGTGTCTATTTTAGTTGTGTTACAGAAGAGATTCAATTTCAGTCTTCCACATGTTCAGAAAGACAAGCTTACAGCCCTCAGGGTTTGTAGGGCTCTTTCTAGGAATTCTCCACAAAGCTGGACATCATCGTTTTCCCCATATAAAATTACATTAAGAGTTTAAAAATGCATCAAGTGCATGAGGCACTGGCAGAAGTAGGCCTGTGTTACCCTTCCTACACAAATCACTGGATTATGGTGACTTCCAGCTCAGCTTAGGCCCGAGCAGCACTTTCCTCCGCTGTGAGAGGAAAATTCACTTCCCAGAGGGCAGCCAAGGGAGCAGTGTGCATACCTGAGTTTGCTGTTGCAATAGGAACAGCGAAAGCAGCTGATGTGAAACACCTGCTGGTTGGCAAAGAGCCTTTCCATGGGGTACACGGTCTTCTGACACCCAACACATGTTTCCTTCATTGGCAACTGGAATTTCTACAGGGGGAAGAGAAAGTTTGTTAACTGGAAAACACATCAGCTGCTGGGGACTTGGCATGGGTTCATGCACAGCTTCCTGAACTTTCAAGAACTGCAGAGAGTCACTTTCTCTAATTATGGTGCAGCAGGGTCCGCTGGGCAGCAAGAAGCTACAACAGGCCCATGGGATTGCTGTGGCTTGACAGGGAGCCAAGATTTTGCCCCAGTGAATCCCACAGCTGATGCATCACATGCTGAGGAATGGCTGGGAAGAACAATGAGAGCACTAAAACTGAGCCTGTTCCCCAAAGCTGTCTCATCCTTTCCTGCAACCTCAGTTTTTTACTGACAGGAGAATGAAACATTCCAGTTGATGACAATCAGTGTGAGACTTACCAAAATAATAAAAATAGTGCAGAAGAACTTTGGGTTGGAAAGGACTTTGAAGATCATCTAGCTCCAATCCCCTGCCATGGTCAGGGACACTGTCCACAAGAGTTGAAAGAGCCTCAAAAGGCGCAGGGTGGGAGAAGGAGTGAAACAGGCTGCCCAATGGTTTGAAATGATCCATTTTTGTTAAATTTTTTCTCTCAAAGAGGAGGAAATAGTCTCAGCACCAATACAACAGCAGGAAACACTCCTGACTTCACTTGTAAACATTCCCAGCTCTATCCCAAAGAAACCACACTCAGGTCTCAGGACTCGCAGCCTCCCCAAACTTGCTCAAGATTCAAAGTGGGCAGAGCTTTGAGGTTAAACAGCTAAAATTCTTTTGTGCTTACTGAATTTCCTGAGGGTTTAGTTCAAGGATAAACCTGAGCACTGAGGAGTTGAGTGTCACTGCTGTGCAGCAATGATCACAGATTTGTTTTCAGACAGCATCAAGGAAGCAGGAACATTGTCCATGAGAAAAGGTCACTGGATGCCATTTACTTCTTGAAATCTATTAACACTGGCCAATGGGGAGGATACTTTACAGGATAAATTAAATAACACAACATTGGCATTTTGAGGCTGCATGTTGATTACAAGTGATTTAGCAGCCCAGCCTCCACTCCAGGGTCTGCACAAATTTATATATATATATATATTAAATAGTGTGACTTTTCCTTGGCAAAGAATTACCTGCTACAAACTTACAAAAAGCAAAACGCTTTACGGAAAAATCTGATGGCTAAAGAAAAAACAGGAAGGTCACAGGAAGACATAATCACAGAAATTTATTTATAACAGTCTAGAAACAATGGTTAGGAATGGAAGTTCCAGTGTGTAAGGGCAGATTGCTGAAGATGGAGCCAGCTCAAGTCACTTTGTCACAACCATAAAGTTTGCTGCCAATTTAATACCATTTTAATATGTATTTCAGGGTTTCCAGGCATTGCTTGAAGTTACAGTAGATTAAAGTTCCGATGACAGCTTCACTAACAAAATTCAAAATGCATTTTGAATTCTGAAGTTTCTAGGCACTGCCAAAATTCTAAATCTTGAGTCACTAAACAAAATCTAAAAAAAAAAAGAGGTTTACTGATGCAAACAAAAATCTAATCACCTGTGCTTGCCACATGGAGCAAGGCAGCAACAATTTGCTTGCCCATCAAAACATTTTCTCCCTGAAAGCTCGGTTTTGCACGAGGGCATTGGTTTTGCACAGTGACACAACAGTGCTGGCACTTGCTTCTGCAATCACATCCCCATCCAAGGAGAGGGACTTACTTGCATACAATGAGCCCTATGTCTGTGGAGAGGCATTTTGGGCTGTGAAGAGACAGAAATTCCTTTCCAGGATACTACAAATAGGAGTTACAGGAGGAAGATGAGGCCCAGTAAGTATAAAAAGGACTTGAGAGAAAGCTGAGAGTTGAGCTCACATTAGGAGGGAAGCAGAAGGCAGGAGGAGAGGTTAGGAACCAAGAACAGGAGACAGAAGCTGGAAGAGACAAATAGGAACCTTGCATGAATAAACAGAAGCTTCTATCTCACACAGTGCAGCATCTAAAGCAGTAACTGGGCAAAAGACTAAAATGGTTTTGATACTATCAAGAGAGAGCAGAGAGCATCAGGACATGCAGGTTTTGTGTCACAGACTAGGATCACACAACTCTCACTGGCAGCTCAAATTTCCCATACTGGCATTTCTCCCCTGCACACTGGGAAGTCAGATATCCCCAGTCTGTGCTCAGGGCTATTCCTCCCAAAGATGGGGAAAACTACAAAAGCCCAGTTGTTTCCTCAGGAGTGAGTCAGAAAGTGTGTGGCAGCCTAGGAAATCAGCATCCCAACCCCACACAACACATGTGATGAGCAAGTACAGCCTGACCAAAACGTCCAGTGCTGCCATTTGTTATCAAATCAGATTAGCAAATACATCCCTGTCCCAACCTTGTCCATCTACTTTATCACTCCCTAAAGAAACTGTAACATCAAAGACTCATTACTCAGAAAGCCAAACCTGAGTTTTATAGACTCAGGCATCACAGTGGCCACTATAAAGTTACTACCAGTTGCAGTTACCTGAGGAACAGCTGGAATGGGAGGAAAGCCAAATCCCAGACTGCTAAAGGCTCTGGGGATCAGTACCAGGACCTCAGGGCCCATCTCCAGGAGCACAGACAAGCCCTGAGACCATCCCCTGCTCAAGCCCCTCTGCCACACTGAAGGGAATCAGCCTCTCTATCACAGGGGTGTAACAGAGACAAGCAACTCCCACCCAGTCCCTGGAAAAAACCTGACTGCTCTGAGGTGCTTTTCCATCCTGAATTAGTCCCCTCACAAGCACACTCTGATGAGGATGGAGCAGGTATTGATCCAGTTACTGCCAGACCTTTATGCTTAAGCACATTTAGGCTCTTCAGTATTAAACAGGGCCCTCAGTTGGTTTTAATCTTCACAGGGTTTGAGACTGAAGAGCTGCGTTACCTTCACGGCTTTCGGTGCGGAGGCCTCTGTCTGCCCAGCTCCTTTAGCACCAAGGTTCTGCTGCTTTGAGCTGACAGATTTCTGAGCTTCTGCCTCGCTCTCCAACTGACCAGCTGAGGGAGCAGAGGAGGGAGAAAAGACAATTACAATGGCTTTAAACTGTGGGCAGCTTATGCTCACCAGACCCACCAGAATATCAGTCCCAGTTAAATGCTGTGGGAGCTACACTTAAGAAGTGTTCAATCACGGCAAAAGGAGTTACAAATCTCTTAAAATTACAGCTGCAAATGAACTTGTAAGCATGAAAGAAATTCCTATAAAGTTTGTGTCAGGCACAGGACAGATTTTTAGTACAAGACAATTTTTATTAATTAAGCATTTGATAGGGCTCACCATGGCCATCCTCCAGCAGACCAGAGTGCAAAGACAAGCTGTTCTCACCTACAGAAACCTGCAAGAGAAAATGAGACAATGAGAACCTGTGACCTTCTGAGATCTGAACAGTCATGGCCCCATGAAGCACCAAGGCAGTTTGAGCACCAAGACAGGGAGAGAGACTTGAGGGGCTCAGGAAAGGAGTTGTTTTTGAGGCACAAAAGAGTCCAGCTGTGTGTCAAGAGAGTCCTTGCTACAAGGCAGACACCCTCACAGGGTTCACACGTGTTTCCTTGTACACCTTTATTAACCCTCAGAAATCTCTGCTGATTTGGTGAGGTTCCTTCCAGGTTTTCTCACTTACAAATCCCTTGACCCCAAGCAGCACATTTACTGGAAATCTCATGGCTCCCTCCAACATTTGACCAGTCTCTGATGTTTAGACATTCAGCAGAGACTGTGCTCTTGGGGAAAAAACAAAAACAAACAAGCAAAATAAAAAAGAACACCTGAATTAGAAAAGCCTTTTGTCAAAATATAAGCCTGTTCCAAGGCTGAGACAAACATGCCAGAGCTTCCTTGTTTATCCTCCTTCAGAAACAAATTAGTAATTAAAAAACTAGAGGATTTGTATCTAAACCAGTTTCAAATACTAAACAGAATCATAGCATTGCTTAGTTTGGAAAAGACCTTTAAGATCATCAAGTGCAACCATGGACAAAGACTGCTACAGATAAAGCTCTTGATGTATAACTCTTTATTAAACTTGGCACTATTGCTATTAAATCAAATAGTTTTAAGTAGCTACACTGAGGAACTAAAGTACTGTAACAAGATTAACTGTAAATCATCACTAATTCACCTTAATGATTGAAAAATCCATTGCAAGCAACTGAAATTTGTAAATTAATGAGGTAACAAGCAGGCAAGTTACATGTATTAACATCCTCTGCTCTGCTGAAAGCAGAACTGTACCCCAGTGTCCTGGGCAGAGCATGAACATGTTCTGAGGCTGCTGAAGTCACACAGGCTCACTTGCTGAATGTGCCACAGGTGCAGTGTGAAAAGTGACAGACTGAAGTGTCTTTTGTTTCCTTTTTGCCAGAGGATTCCCATTTCTGACATTAACGACAAGCAGTTTTAATTAGCCTCATTTCCAAGTTCAATCCTGGCTCCCAAACAATGCTCTATTCAGGTTCTCATTGCACCTGGACACCTCAACAAGTAGCTCTGCAATTACAACTGAATACAAGAAATTTTATTCAAATCTTCCATTCACAGCAGGGAGATATTCTGATTTAACAGGTGCTCTTTTAATTAACTCACCTTGGGGCAGGAAGCAGCCTCGACCAGTCAGGCACGAAGCTGCTCAGCTGTCTCTGAGGAACAGCTGAAAGCAAAGATTTGGCCCCTTGCCCAAGGAAGGCTGAAAAGCTCTAAAAGCCCTCCTGGCATTAAGCTGCCACGTGTTCAGCCTGGATGGAATACACAGTACCCCAATTATTATTCAGCTACTTTTATCCCGTCTGCTGTCCCCAGTTCAGGGAACAAATGCTCGAGTCCAGTTTACAGAGTCTCAGTTTATAGCTGGAGCTCAAAACTAGGAATAAGCCCAAACTGCCATTCTCAGTTATCCTAAAATTTAGCCACTAAATGCAGAAGAAACAGCGACAAACTCCTTTGACTTGGGTCATACAAAGCTGCTCATGGGTTTTTTTTTTAAATTGGTGTGGATTTTTTTATTTATAAAAAACCCACCATAAAACAAACCTACCAAGACAAAAACTCTCCCACAAAACTTATCTCTAGACATCCTCTTCCACAGACACTTGCTGTCTTATAATTCAGAGACAGTCTAAAAAGAATAATTTAAAAAACCAGGAATTTTGCAGCACATAACTAATCTGCATCAGCTGCTCACGTCCAATTCCCAGATGGCATGTGGAACATGGAACTAGGGTATCAGCTGTGCTTCCACAGCCAGTTCCACTTAAAATCAAGCACCTGATCTCCATCAGCACAGACATCTTACCTTCTCCCCATCCTGACAGGAATTGGAGTCCTCAATTGGTGCCATATTCTCCTTCTGCCCAGATTTGTAATTCTTGAGTTCACTCTCACTGGCTTGAATCCCACTCTATAGGACAAAGCACTGGAAAGTTGACAGGTTCTTTTCCCCTAAGAAAATACTTGCTATTTTTCTTGAAATGTTTTAATTTATTTTTTTTCTAGTATGTGGAGTGGTAATTGAAGGAAGGGCCATAAGAATGTACAGACACTTGTTAAGTGACATATTCTAATGAGGGAACAGGAATGGGCTGTAGAATTTTACTGTGCTCCAAGGAGGTAATGCCAATGTTTTCCTGAGCAGCCCTTTTCTTCCAAATTCCTGTTTAAAATCAACTCCTAAATATTCCCTGCTCAATCCACATCTTCCTTTTTGAGAAAGGTTAACTTTTCACTTGGAATGACAAGCATTTCCAGACAAGCACTTCCTAAAGTACAGTGTAATTGCTAAATACAATTTGACATAAAAGCAGATCCCAGATGTGCTTCAATTCTAGTCAAACACTGACTGTTTTCCTGAGATTTTTGTTCTTGATAGATTGACTTAAGACTTTCACAGAAGGATCTTTCAGACTTTAGAACCAGTAAAATCCAGTGAAACCTCGTGTTTCTTTCATTGCCACAGGACACAAGATCATTGGAGGCCTCGTGCTTTTCACAAGGCATCTTCTCTGTGACATGAAAGGAGCCACATGCCAGCTTCCTGAACTTGGAAACAAATTTCCACAAAACCAACCACATCCAAGAGGTTTGTATCAAATGTTGGAATTTTAATGCTTAGATCTCTGTAGCTGCTGTTCAGCATCTTTCCCTCCCTTTTCAACACACAGAACTGATTGTTCCTTACCCCTACTTGAACCAAGTGTCCATCAGGTTTAATCCAGGCCTTATTACACCACAGTGCCCTAAAATAGTTGTTCCCAAGAGAGATTCTGGCTTTCCTTTGTAGCCCAGGTGTGAGAAGGGCAGCACAAACACCACGCTTCCACAGCAAAAAAGCCCTGATTGCTTTGGCAGCAGGGAAGAAGATCCCAAGGGTAGGGCTGCTGTTGGAACAGTGGCACTGCAAACACTGGCCTCAGGAACCCCTGTCTGCTCCATCTCACACTGCCCTCATCTACATGCCAGGTCAAATTGGAAGAGATTGTGCCCAAATGGGGCATCCTGAGAGCATCAGGCTGGACTGACACTAAACCAAGAGCACTGGGGGGCTCCAAACAGGAGCCTCTGGAGAAATGGTAAATCTCTTGCCATCAGGACAGAATTTAGTGACTCAGTCACCACTCTGAGCCCCAAACTGAAAAGGCATCAGGAAATGAGCCCAGGCAAGGCACAGGAGGCAGCAATGGGCAATTAGGTTAATCAGATTTGTTGCAGTGTCTGCAAGGACTTTCCATTCATGCAGGGAAGGTTTTACTGACCCTCCTCCCACAGCTGGGGAACCTGACCCACGTGCAGATGAAATTCAGCAATCATTTCAGCTGGGAAGCTCAAGATGGAGAAGTTTCTCTCCACAGAGACTCCTGGGAAACAGGCTCCCCTCTGAGGGAGAGCCAGCACTTCAGGCTCTCATTTCCAGGGCAATTTCCCAACTTAAAAAGGCCTTTCCTCTTCAAATCTATTACTCTGGTTAATAAAAGATACTTGAGCAATATAAATTCCCATCATTCAGCAAAAGTATCAGAAACTTCCAGCAAATGTACCTAAGCAGTTTTTAACAAAAGCTGAGATTCCTGAAACCTCCTCAGCTGTAACACTTCATTAACTGTTCAGTTCCTGGTCAAATATTTGCAAAACAGGCAGAGGTTCATGCACTGCAAGAGTCTAATTGGATTCAGAGAGTGGTGACAAATCCTGAAGGGAGGTGAAAAGCAAAAGTAAGGAAAAATGGCTGGAAATCCCAAAACTGCAGGCCAAGAGATCCAAATTCTGAGCACTGTGTGACACAAAGTCACTTCATCTCACTGTGCCTCAGTTTTCCACAGCTTAGAGCTGATGGACAACATGAAATTGAGTTCAGTTTTATTTTTTAAACAAAAACAACAAACATGTAGAGAGCTACATGGGCTCAGAAAGAAAAAGAATGACAACTATGCTTCAGAAGAACATCAGTCAGGGTGCCAGCAATTGATTCCTTGGAAAACTTTCAACATAATTCCAGGAAGATGCAAATATACTTATTTCTTCCTGCAGTATGTAGAGGCAACTCTTCATCAGAAATTACTCCCATGGGCACAGTTCTTTTCCAAAACCCTCAAGCAGCCTGGTTTCCATAAAATCTTCTTTCCAGTCTCAGGCTGGGACAAAAACTGACTTCCACACAAACCAAGACTTACCATGGGACTGATGGCTGAGGGACTGCCCTGCTTGGACACAGCTGCCTGGTACTTGGCCAGCCTGTCCTTTATGGATGTCTCTGATAAACGGGGCATGTCCAGGTTCTTCCTGCTCTCTGCCTTGTCTGGGCTGAGTCCTGGACTGGTCTCTACAGGATACCCTGGTAAAAAACAACCAAACATGAATAAGGGATAACTCTCAGAACACTCAGTAAGATCCTTCTTGGGGAGAATAAACACATTGCCATAGGAGGGATGAGGACTGAGGCAGGAGGCAGAAGGATCATTGACTGTCTGTTCACTGCCTCCTAAATTACCTTGACTATTAAAACTAGTTCTAGGATTGAGATGCAGGAAAGAATGGGTTGCATTCCTTAACTTGTTGGTTATTCCCTGTGCCTTGGTTTCCCATGCCTAAGAGAGGAATGGTTTAAAACTCCCAGCAAGGCTGTTAATTAAATGGGATGCTGATGGACTTTGCAGCTGGACAGTGGCTGCTCTTCCTTCCATTTTGGAAAGGCAAAAGTTACTTCATAGAATCCTTGAGACTGGAAAAGCCCTCCAAGACCAGCGAGTCCAACCTCTGACTGATCCCCACCTTTTCACCCAGACCAGAGCACTGAGTGCCACATCCAGCTGTTCCTTGGACACCTTCAGGGAAATTTCTATTGTATTGTATAAAGTAGATTTATCTCCTGAACAAAAACCAACCCAAACCCACCCAAAGCCCAGCCCTGAGGTTTCCTGACCTGCTGTGCCGTGGCTCCTCTCTCCTTGGGCGGCATCACAGTCCTCCAAGGAGAGGCTGTTCTCCGAAATCCTCCTGCCCACAGCCGCCCTCCGCGGCTCCCGGGGGCCCTGCTGGGAACAAACCCTCCCATCAGCTGCCTGGGCACACAGGGATTGCTCTGGGTAATCCCTTAAGAGGCACAGGTGTCACTAGCAAATCTGCTTTACTGGAATAAACGAGTCTAGTGGGTGACATCTTATTTAAGCAATGTAAAGTTTGACCACAGAGTACCTGACCCTTTGTCACCTGGGAAACACTTTCTTGAAGAGGTCAGTCAGTGCCCTTTGGAAGTTCTCTTGGTTGAAAAGGACCCAAAAAACAGATTTTTTGGTCATTCCCACCACATACACAAAACTTCAGTCTAGATTTTTGCATTTAATGCAATTTCTGTTGAAGCCAATTGTCACGGTCATTGTATGAAGATTTAACATCAGAAAAAGAATGCAAGGAACCACTTATCCAAAATCTGCACTAATTTTCAGCCATGGAAAAAAGGAATTAATGTTATTGCAATAAAAGTTATCTAGAGTTCTTTGTTT
Organism: Illadopsis cleaveri; assembly: GCA_013399915.1. NCBI lineage: Eukaryota > Metazoa > Chordata > Aves > Passeriformes > Timaliidae > Illadopsis > Illadopsis cleaveri. The sequence continues at coordinate 167,164 of VXBB01005715.1, forward strand.
TGATTTGGATAGTTCATGCATTTGGCACCAATAATTCCCTAACTAGATTTGATAAGGCTGAAGCTTAAGCAGGAGAGTGTTAGAGATAAATATTCTCAGATCTCCAGGATAATCACTCTGCTGCAGAGCTGGACAGGGTGTCCTGTAGCACCACACAGGTGCTCTGGCTGCCTCAATCAGATTTTGTTCTTATTTGTTGAGACCAACTCCCCAGAATCTAAATCTCAACAAAAGAAAGCACAAAAAAAATTCTGCAGCTTTGATAAAAGTTAGTGAGCACAGAGTTAAACTGGACTCCATCAAGGTAGGATGTATTCACAGCTAAAAGTCAGCCTATAAAATCCTAGAAGGTGCTGGATCATTGTTCCTTCTCCAGGAAGAGTTAAATCCCAGTTGGAAATTCAGATTGAGGCTAATGTAGAGAAAAAGGCAGGTTTGGCAAGATGCTCCAACCACACATTCCGCCTCAGTTCCAACAACTTTCTTATTTGCTGGTCACCAAACTGAAGGAAATTCCAAAGTTTTATTTTTGCAGAACTGCAGTGTAAGACAATCACTGTGAAAAATCAGGCTGCTTTCCATACAAACAGCAACTTCACCAGGAAAGGAAAATGCAGCTGGAGAACCTCTTTTTCCATTAGCATGGGAAATAGTTTCTGTTTCTGTGGTTTAAGACTTTGGTAACTTTTCTTACTGGAAAAAATCTTTAGCTCTGGCAAGTCTTGCACTGACCAATAGGCTCAGGTCTGGGAGTGCCTGCACACTTGTAAAGACTTGCAGGTCATTCCATGAAAACTATTCTTAGATTATTTTTATTCAGTTAATTTTATTCAGTCCCCTTTAAGATCACCCCAAGTTCACAAGCCTAGGGTTCTTGCAGCTCAGAAATTTGGGGTCCAAAGGATCCATCAGGAAAATTTCAATCAGCAGAAGCAGCTAAAGAGTGCCCCACTCCAGAGCCCTGCCAGCTCCTCCTCCTGCCCTTTGCCAACTCACATCTGCAGGTGATACAGCTTCACCTGAAGAGCTTTTCTGTGGGTGAGCTGCAGAACACAGAGTAAAAATCCCAACCACCAGAATACAAAAGCTTTAGAGGTCAGGGATATTTCAGTAAACCTACAAATATTCAGTAAATCTACAAATACCCTACAAATATGTGTAGGTTTTATATTGACAGTTTTATCTTGGGGGGAAAAAAAAAAAAGCAGAGTGAAAGGAAAAAAAGTGTTAAACAGAGGGAAGATGGGGGACTTTCCCCATCATAGCTGATGGACTGACCAACTGCAGGGAATCAGCAGGATCATGGCTCATGGAAGGTAACTCTTCTCACACAGAGGAAGCCCCCTTAGGGATTTGTCCCTCTGTGGCTGGGCCACAATTCCCAGGGCACAGCTTCTGCTGCTTTGGAAAGGAGATGAAATATTCCTCGTGTGTGGAAAGCCCCAAGTTCTCAGACTTGGGCAAGTGCAGAAGCACCATGAACGCAGGTAAAGCTTCGCCTGGGGCACAGAGTTGGGCAAAAACCCAAATCAAAGTTACACCTATTTCATTACAAACCACCTGTGTCAGACCTGACCCTGCCACAAGGTCGCCTACACACCACAGGCAGGTTTTGCCTTAAAGGAAAAACACAAACCAGCCTGGAGACAACTTTTTCAGAAATGTTGCAGATCTGATCCTCCTCCCCCCTGGGCGTGCTTTCACTATCACTTACAGGAGGAATCCTTTGAACATCAGGTCTTTTATCAGTTCCAGTCTTTGCTTAGTGCTGAACCAATCCAGGCTGCCGTGCCTGCCCCTAATGGGATTAGAGCAGTTTGTTTCCATGAAAATGCAATAAAAGAAGATCTGCCTCCTATCTGTTGCAGAAGACAGAGCAAGATCTGAGTGAATAAATGATGAGATTTTACTTATAATCCTGAAAATGAGAGTAGGTTTGTTTAGAGTGGGAGATGGCATCAGGAAATCCAGGCTCTAACCCGAACCCCTGCCCCAGACCTGCCCAGCAACCATGGAAGTTGATTTATGAGCACTGCCACAAGCCTCCAGCCGTGGTGCTGCTTAGTTCACACACACAGGCTTTGTCAGCAAAGCTCTGACAGCACCAACACATCCTCAGTAAAGTCCAAGGAAAACTGCCATTTCTCAGCTGAATTTACAGTTGGACTCAATGATAGAAAGGAATTTTCCACCAAAACGGTTCCATGAAGCCTCACTCAGGAAAAAGCACAGGAAATAAGTGGGAGAGGCAACTGCAGAGCTGCAGTGCTGTCGTGGCTTCCACATCACTGAGCCACACCTGGGTCCCCACAGCACCCAGCTCCCTCCTCTGCACTGACCCACCCAACCCTCCCATTCACAGATCAGTTCCCAGAACCAGGAATCCAATTCCAAACACATCTAAACTTCAGAACATTCCTTTTGCCTTCTGCTGTAACAGATTAACTTGGAACAGGGGTTTTGAACCGAACCCAACCAGTTTTGTGCCTCCTGGATGGTATTTACTGGGTTTAGTTGGTTTTCAACAGGGTTTGAATTACTAGACTTGACAAACTATCAGTTTCAGATTCACTCAGCTCCAAAATAATTTATTCCCCAGGCTGAGATAAGGTTACTCGAAGCCCATCTGCAGAATTCCTGGGGAATCCCGAGTGATTAATCCTACAGCAAGAGTTCAGGGAAGGTCTGCCATGGGCAGCTCTCATAGCATGATAAAGACTCCAAAAATTCAAGTTGTGAAATGACTTCACACAGACCCAAAATTCCCTTTAACACCGAGTTGCTCCTCTGAGTCCTAAACTGTTACATATTCAAACAACTTTAGTCCAAAATGTGTTTGTTTTAGTCAATACTTCAAGAAAACCACCCGCAGTAAAACAAAGCCAGGAGGAGAGGAAATTATGAGAAAACTGGAAAATCCACCAGCATCGAGGCCGCGGGACTGTGTTGCAAGTCCCCAGCATATGCAACTCATTTTGGAGTTAAGCAATTCCCCCCGGGACACGCCGGCTGCAGTCCACATGTGGGATCAGATTTCATGAGCAGTTGGAAGAAAAATGCGAGCCCTGAACATTTGCAAGTCAAAACTAGTGAGGGCAGGAGCTGCTCTGGCCATCTCAGCTTCGTTTTCCCTCAGTGAGGATTTTTTTTTTTTCCTCCCCCGATAAGAAACATTTTGTAAGACACAAAGATGAGGGAAGAGCGAGGAAAGGATGAGAATATCTGAGTATCTGTGTGTGTATGAGTCTGGGCGACTCATACTGATACAGATCAAAAACTCTCACTCAGCGCTTCATTTCGACTGCAACAGTTCTGATTGCTGAGCTCACTTCAAACAGTTCCTTAATCTTTCATGTATTAAAAAATACATAAATACCTAATATGCATATTATACAATTCACATTTGCATAACTCATTGTAATCTGCACATGAGACACAATCAACCCCAACTTACTTTACAAAACTTAATAAGTTCCATACTTATTTTCCCCTTTTCCACTGAACCCTATCAAAAGCAAATTCACTTTACTCCAATGAACAATCACGAGCTGCCACAACTGGGAGCACCCTGCACATACTTGTGTGACTCGAGTAAGTTACTAACACCACGATGTTCTGTTTCCACTAAAACAATGCACACAATATTTGCGGAGTCAATAGTTGGAGCCACTCCCTCCCGGGATTTTCCTGATGCCGCAGAGGCAGCAGCTTTAGTTTCTCCGAGATTGGGAGGGACAGATCCTTACCTTGGGCTGAGGAGCTTCACCCTTCTCGAACATCATCTTGAGCTTGGTCAGGGGCACGTTGTACTTCTCGATCCTCCCCGGAGACTCCGACCTCTCGCTGCCTTCGGGCTTTTCCATTTCACGGGGCTCTCTCACACAGTTTTCCATGCTGCCACTCTCCCGGGAGTGGCTGTGGGGCTCTGTGCTGTCACCAGCGAGACTCTGCTGCTGCTGGCCAGGGGCAGCTCCAGCCCCCGGGGATGGCGAAGGGGCGCGGCCGGTCCCGACCTTGTGCCTCACCTCAGCGCAGCTGCTCCGGATCGTTTCTTTCCCAGACTCCGCTCTCAGCACCGGATTCTCCCACTTCTTCTTCAGCACGCTCAGATTCCCCCTGGTAAAGTGAGCGGGCAGGTTTTCTGCGTTCTGCAAAGAACAAGGAGTTAATTCCAGCTCTCCAAAGCACTTCCTTTCCATGCAGGAGGAAGCTCAGCACCGATCCCCGCTCCCGGCCAGCTGTGAATAGTTACAGCTGTGCCACATGGAGAAAGCATCCAGGATAGGGAAGGAAGGAGGGGGGAGAAGAGAAAAGTCAGGAGTAAGGCAGGAAGTGAGCAAACAGGAATGGCCTTATAAGGCAAAAGGGAGTCAAACCCCAGGAGTTAAATGCCACACAAAAGACCTGAATCCACATATGAAGGAAATGGGACTCAAATCCACACAAGGAGGGTCTCCAGTCCCAGAACAAGGAAACAGGAGCACAAGCGGCCATAGGAGATGGCTGATGTGCCAAATGCTGCAGTGTCTTCAGAGGACAACAGCTATCAGGCCTTCCAAAAGCTACAAATTAGCTCTCAGAAACCACTAAATCCTTGGAGTTACCCGTTTCTGCCCTCAGATAACAGCAACACTTCAGTTCCCAGAGATCTGCCCAGGATTTTACACCACACAGCCAAAGCTCAAGCCAAGCACCCACAACAAACATCCTTCTGCTCCAGTTTAAAAATAACCAGTAACTTGCTGAGATTTTCATCCTATTTCATTCAACCCATTGAAAGCACTGCTAGGGACACTCACACAAGTCACTGGTGCTGCTTCACCCCCAAGGGAACACCCAGAGCAGCATCACCTCACACCCAGCTGCTTCCCAGCCCTTCCCTCTCCCCAGACCAACCGCCCAGCCCACGTCTGAGCCATTCAAATCCAATACCTGCCACCATTGCATGTTTCCTGCCTCTCCCTTACGGAGACCACTCCAAACTCATTGCAAGTGGAGCAGGGCTGCCAGGCTTACAGGAATTAACTGGCATTAGTGGCTATATTGGGATTTAAGTCTCTCACCCTATTACTCTTCTGGTCACATTTTGAACACTGCTTTGCAAATTGACTTGAATCCACTTGCACTTAAAAAAAAAAAATCAGTGCGTTTGCTGACTGTATTGAAAAGAAAGCATTAAAATTAGGGAAGTGTTGTAATGGAACAGAAATATTGAAAATTGTGTGGCAGGTTTCTGTTGGAGCACCTCTGGAATCCCAGCACACTTCCTAATACAAAATCCCTCCTGCTTGAGACTTGCCTGTTCCCTGATCACAGGAAGATTGACAGACACAAGCAATGAAGAAAATTTAAGACTGAAAAGTAATTTTTAGAATGCGTATTTTATCCCACCTATATCCCAAACAGCAAAGAGTGGCTCCCCAAGCATTAGAGAAATCAAGGCAGCAACTTTCCTATAGATGCTGAAAATATTGGCTTTAAAATACAAGTTACCCTGAGGACCAGGACAAAGCCCTGCAACCTTCATCAGCCAAGGTTCCCTAACCCCTGAATGCAATGGAGGTTACAGGAAGGAATGTGGGGCTGCCACAGGGCCAAGAAGGTTGGTGCTGCCTCATCCTGGGGCATTTGCAGCCCTGGAAGTCACTTCAGAAAAAAATCCTACAGCTCTCAAAGACACATGTTGGATCTCAGGGAGGCTTGGAGGCTCCTTTTAAGCACTTTTAAATATACTTAAGAAAGGAAAGGCACCACACAAGTGCCTGCAGCTAAGAACAAGACCTGGGTATTCCTGGCTTGTGGTTAACTCACTTTGCCTTTTGCTTGGTGATTCAACACAGCTTTGGGCAAGAAACTTCACTTCCTTTCCTCCACACGGGGCAAAAGCATGGAGCATGAAGCAGAAGCAAAAGCAAACCCTATGTCTAAGCCAGGTTTTCTGTAGGACACACAGCAGCAATTTTGATATTCCAAAAATCAACTGTCACAGGTGATCCATCCTGACTGCAGGCTGTGCTTATTCCCAAGGAAACAAACACTTATACAAAACACTTACACTTCTCTTCTTCTCAGCAGTGGCTTCTTCAGCAGCTTTCTGATACCTTTGAGAGAGTGAAAAACAAACAAAACCCAAGTTTTAACCAGAATACTGAATACTCCTGAAGACAGTTGAGATTTTTCTTCCCCCACCAAGGTTCTGTGCACCCCCTGGATCAACTAAAACTAGAGGCTGGACAAACAGCAGCAAATAACACAAAGCCAAGTGACAGACACATTTTCACTCACCCAGTTTACAATAATAACATCCATTAATACTTTTCATTCCCTAAGCACTCTGATTCTCAAATAGAGACAGTTTACCTTGGAATAGCTGTATTGTTTCTGCCACCCAGCTGTCTGCTGTGCCCCCTTGCAGGAATAACTCAGCTCTTTATACAGCAGCTGCTGAACCAGAACAAATTCCAGCTTGGCACATGCCGAAAATCTCCCTAAGTGCCAGTGGATTTTACTCCCTGGGCTGGGAACTGCCCCCATTCAGCACTTGCCTCCTGAGCAGCTGAGCCATCACAGCCCTCTGGAGATAAGCCACCCTGGATCATGAATCAAAGTCCTTTAAGGAGCTGTAGGAAACTCCCAGCAGCCTGCACTCTGCTGGGTGTCCCTCCACAGTCCTCACTGGTTACTATGCTGCACAAGGCGATTGCACCTGGCCTTTGAAACATGAAAATTAGTGACAAATTCTGCCTTTTTAAGGAGAGTTCCGCCTTTCAGAGAGAAGGAACCCAGTGTCTGCTTGGGCAAAGGGTGTTTCTGTTCTCCTTATCTGTGGAATTCTGCTTTTGACACAACAGTGAGTGTGTTACAGGCTGTTACTCCTCTTTAACACACTAACCCACATCTCTGCACTATAAAGGGTCCAAATTCAAACACAATGAGCTGAGAAAGTGATGCTGGAGGAAGAGGGATCAATACTGGAAAAAGAAACAAAGAGGAACACAGATGAAAGTCAAGCAGCACCTGGAAAACAGACAACAACTGAGGAGTCCCAGCCCTTGCTCTGTGAGTCAGCCCAGTAAGGGGCACTTTTTGAATCTCTGCTGTTGCCTTTTGTGTCTCTGACCTGACAAAACTGATTTTATGGGATCTAGAAAAATGTTTTCACATACAAATATTTAATTAACAGCGCTTTAAGAAGTCACACTTTTTAAAGCCAGAGAGCAGGACTGTGTTTTTCCAAGGCACTGACTGTCTATGTAGAGGGACACTATTTGATTAAGGAATAGCAGGTTGGATTACTCCCAGTAAGCCTTTTTCAAGGGATTATCAACATTTAGCAAGATGACCAGGTTCTGTAATCAAGCTTCAGCGAGTGAATAAATTACCTTAACAAGGTAGTGACAGCAAAAAGCTTCTCCCTGGGCCAGAAATCCACAGAGGAACTCTGGAGCTGTGGGTGTGTAACTGTCCCTCTCCTACAGATTCCATAAAGTTTGCCCCACACTCAAGATCCAAATACTCCCAAACTTTGTTACACTATTAATGCAAGAGCCTTGAAGACTCAGTTTCCCAAATCCCATTGAAAACCCAGCTGTAGCCTCTATAAATTCCTTAAGGAAATAAAAGCATTTCCAGGGAATGCGTTGGTTACTACCACTCAGCTTTCTCAGGGTATAAAATATTTATGGCTTGAGTGTAACCCTTTATCCATCTCTCAGAGAAAAGAGATGCTTAATATTCCTTTTCTGCCTAAGTCAGGAGAGGTTTAGACTGGATATCAGGAAAAGGTTCTTCCCCCAGAGAGTGGTCAGGCACTGAAAAGGCTCCTCAGGGAGAGGTCACAGTCCCAAGGCTGCCAGAGCTCCAGGAGCATTTGGACAACACTTTCAGGCACAGGGTGGGATTGTTGGGGTGTCTGTACAGGGCACAGCAACTGTGAGAGCAGCAGGCCCTTCCCAAGGTGCCAGCTGTCACCTACACACAGCTGGTGCTCCCCAGCCCCACAGCACTTACTTGGAGAACCTCTCCGCGAGGGCCGAGGACTTGTTCTTGTTGACCAGGGAAAGCTCTTTTGCAGTGATTTTCAAAGACTGGGAGGTCCATTGCCTTCTATTGAACGGGGAAGGCTCCATCTTATCTCCCCAAATATCTCTTCCTGCTCAGGAGGAAGAAACAGTGTCAGCAGTAGGACTTGTGAGCAGAAAAGGAGTTCCACAAAGTGATTTGCTCCTGCATCCCTATTCAGGTGCTCCCAGCACCCCACTGCCACCAATCCTAACCCCTCACGATCTCATCCATCAACTGACTTTAAAAAGGCAGCAGATGACAGTTATAATTTCCTCTGTAGACGCCATTGAGATGGTGCCCTGATAAAGCCACAGGCACAACAGGGAGCTGTGGACACAGAGCTGTGACCAGAGGATGCCAGAGTGACACTCGTGTGACACAAACACACACACAGAGCTCCAGGAAGCCCCCAAGTACCCTCTCTTGTTCCGGTTTCAAACCAAAAGTGCTGGCATTTATGTAAGAGGGTCTGAGTTACGAAACTAAGAGGATGTAATTACTATACAAACATTTTTCATTCACTCTTGTGTTCACTCTCAGCACAGCAGCGTTTCCTCTGTGAGCTCAAACAATTCTCATGTTCATGGAGGCAGCTGTGCCCCTCCTGTTGCAGCAGTTACCATAATATCAGTTAAATAGTATTAAGTACCTAAAGAACAGCTCCAACCACCCCATCCTGCTGGAAATGAGAAGAGATTTTGTCCAGCTTTTCACCACAGAAGCCAACAAGTCTATATCAGATTTATTCTTTACATAGTTTTCGTTTATGGAGGAGGAAAGGAGGGGAGATTAATTTAAAGAGTTCTCCGATAAGACAAAAATAAAGCCTGTAGGGCAACGCCTTTCCTTTTCTCCTCTTTTCTTTTAGCCCTAGTCCCATGTCACACAATGCCTGTGGCAAGGGCACGAACTGCACGACCCTGCAATGCCAACTCCAGGCAGGCTGAGCTCTTCCTTGTATTTTCCATTAATTCCTTTAACGGATTTGCACAGTCACGGAACTCTGGATCCAGTGTGAGTCCAGGTCTGCCAGACAACTGGTCACACATAAACAGAAACACCTGCAGACAAGGTGGCATAAACAATCAATCAAAGGGAGGAAAGACAACGTTTCCAAAATCCTCACAGGGATGGAATGCACCTGCTCAGAAATGACAGGTGTGGGATTCTGCAACACCTCAGTCCAGGACAGTTCAGGGGCACAGGTAGAGTCTGGCAGCTCCCAGTGCTGGAATGGGAGCCCTGGGAGCAGAGAAGCCTCTCCAGTGCTGTTCCCTGCCTGGAGACAGAACAGGTGGCAGGGGGACATCTCTGTCCTGGGAGATGCAGTCAGGAAGAATGGGCCTTTCTCTCACATTCCATAATTCATCTGATGTCCTGGAGAGAACAGCATGCCATGACAGGACATGCTTTATCAGAGCAGTGATTTTGGTGGAGTTTTCAGACACTCAGGTTGAACTATAGCTGCAAACAAGTGACACTGGTTTTGTGGGGATGTTGAAACACACTGAAACTACTTATCAATGTTGCCTTTCCAGGTGTAGCTACTTGAAGTCTCAGCCTCTGAAAGGCACACAGAGCCCCTTCCAACCAGCAAGAGAAACTCAAACTGGAGTTACTTTCTGAAATTCCTGCCTTTTTGAACACTTTCTGCATCACCAAGTCCCCTGTAAATCTCCATCCAGGCTGCACTGAGTGCTCTGCATTTGACTGGCCTTTGACAACAGCACAAATCACCATCCACAAAGACAAAGGATCTCATTTCCATCATCTCCCTTTTTAAAAATCATATTGCATACACAAATAAACCCAGTATTTTTGTGACTGCAGGATGCAACCCCCAGTCTCAATCCCCAGGAGCCTCAGAATACACACAGGGAGATTACAGATAGCATTTACTGCTGAAAAATCCCACAAAAAGAATTCTGTCCACGTTAAAGACCAACGCTGAATGAGCCGTGTCATGCCACAGTTTGAACTTTGTTTTATGACTAATCTTGAGCCAAAGGGAGCTCACCTGAGGCCCTGCTGCAGTTTAAATGGCCTTTCACAGAGCAGAGTCAGCTGTGGCCAGGAAACAGGAGCAGGGCATTCATCAGAGCTCCCCTGGCACAGGGAACAGGTGCTCATTGACACACGGAAGGAACAGTTCAGTAAAACGCTGAGAAACAAAACTGAATGCAATTGTTCAGAAAATAACTCTGGTTTGGATGCCTGAGCATCCCACTGCCTCTCCAACCAGCCCTGTTCAGGGCTGCATCTTCTCCTTGTTGAGTTTTTGTGTTTCCCTGCCATTCTCCATCAAAGCCACAGGTACATTGAGTTAATATGACCTGTTTAGGCAACAATCTCTTTTTATAAAGAGTCAGTGTCTGCTGCTGGGACATTCAGCTGGAAAGAGAAGCAGCCTATCTGGAATCTCAGTCACTAGAAATGACATGAAACAGAGCTCTGGCATGCCTTGAAACTTGTGCTCCCACATTTTTATGCCATTCCACATTCTTAGCACTTTCTCATTCATTAACAGTTTTGGCATGTTCAGGTATCTCTGGGCTTTCTTTACTGCTCCTCCTGAATGGTTTATTCAGAATAATTTCAGAAAATACATATTAAGATTTAAACAAGACTATGAATGTTCTGCCTGCTGCAATGGAGGCAGGTTCTGTGAAAGGTGGCACAGAGTCCAGAGGAGATGGAAAGGGAGACAGGGATGCCAGAGGTGCACCAGACGTTAGGGAAAGGAAAGGACTGTGATTGAGCCTAGCACAACGCGTCAAATCTACCTCCCATAACTTTACCCAAGAATTTAACAACAGAATATAAATCTGTCTGTCTGGAAAAATCCTGAAAGAAAAAAGCTTGCCCAAGGTGCAAGTGGCCTATTCATTACAAGTGGCCACAGGAACGGGCCACCCGCGGGCACCACGCTCCAGCCCCGGGCACGAACCCGCCGAGAGCCGGAGGCTGCGGGCAGCAGAGGGCGCGGCCCCTCGCCCCTCACTGCCCCGGGAGCCACAAGCCCCTGGCCCTGCTTTTCCGGATGATCACCAGCCCCAAGCCGGGTGGGGTGGCAGGACAGGGCTCTGCTACTGACCTCCGCCGCAATGGCCGAGCCCCGGTGCACCCGCGAGCCGGGCAGGGATGATCGGAGCAGGGCCCGGGTTCGTCCTGCACAACTCGGACTCATCCGCGGCCCAGAGCCTACGGCGGGTCCGGCTCCAGGGAGCTCCGCTGTGAGGAGGGAAGTCCCAACAGCCCCGACCCCCGCCCCGCGCTCCTATCCCGGCCGAACCGGGCGGGAGAGGTCCCACCGCACCTGTCCCGGCCCAACCGGCGGTCCCGGCACACCTGTCCCGGCCCATCTGGCACGTCCTACCGCACCTGTGTGTCGTCTTCCCGCCTCGCCCCACGTACCTACCTCGGCGGAACCAGGGACCCCCCACGGCACCTGGCGCAGCTGAAACAACGGGTCCCAACGCACCTGTCCGGGCCGAACCGGCGACTGCACCTCCGCG
>VXBB01005716.1:0-114510 GCA_013399915.1 Illadopsis cleaveri
GACATCTTCAGCTAAAACAGGTTCCTCAGAACCTTTTCCAAGTTGAACTTAAATGTTTCGAGGTGTGGAACATCTCTTACCTCTCTGGAAAACTTCCAGTGTTTCACCATCCTTACAAAAAGGTGTATTCTTATACACCTTATTATGGTGAAAAATATCCTGTTATGAAATGTCTCCCTTATTAACAAGTCTGGATCTACCCTCTTTTACTTTAAAACCATTATTCCTTGTCCTATTGTAACATTTATTTCCAAAAAGCCATCCTTTTAAGCCCCCTTTAGGTACTGACTGGCCACAATAAGGTCTCCCTGGAGTCCTCTCTTCTCCAGCATGAACACACTCAACTCTCAGCCCATCCTCATGAAGTGGTGCATCATTTTTGTGTCTCTCCTCTGGACCTACTCCAACAGGTCCATGTCTTTCTTGTGCCAAGAATCCCAGGGCTGGATGTGGCACTGCAGGTGAGGTCTCATGAGAGCAGAGCTGAGGGGCAGAATCCCCTCCCTTGTCCTACTGCCCACACTGCTTTGGATGCAGCCCAGGATCCAGTTGGTTTTCTGGGCTGTGAGTGCACATTGCCAGGTCATGTCCAGATTTTCTCCCACCAGCACCTCCAAGTCCTTCTTGGCAGGCTGTTCTGGATCTGTTCATCCCCCACCTGTGCTGACATTGGGGTTGCCCCACCCCAGGTGCAGCACCTTCCTGTTGTTCTTGTTAAACCTCATGGGATGGGCTCCTGGACCCACTTCTGGATCTTGTCCAGGTCCCCTTGGATGGCATCCTGTTCTTCAGGTGTATCAACCAAGCCACTCAGCTTGGTGTCATCTGCAAATGTGCTTAGAGTACACACAGTTCCACTGGTGATGTCACTGATGAAGACATTAAACACTATTTTTCCCAATATGGACCCCTGAGGGACACCACTTGTCACCAGTCTTCATCTGGATACTGATTCTAAACAGACATAAATCATGAACAGATGCTTCTTGTTGCATACAGTTGGCTTCTAGCAATAAATAAATTCAGCCATCTTCTTTTAATCAAATTATAAAATATTCATATTTGTTGACATTATTATTTTATTGAAAATTAAGCTCATTTCTGCCTACCTAAAACTCTCTATACCATTTTAATCTATTACATTTCCATTTGTTTGTGAACTGTTAAAATTTCTAATGTAACTCGAATCTAGGCAACAATTAGACTTAAGAGTACTTCCCCTTAATTTATTATCAGTAGTCAGTGATCACAAAAGCAAATATGTAGAGGTTTAATATTAATCATAACATTTGCAGTTATTGTTCTCATAACTGAAAAATAAGGTTTGTCTTTCACTTCCTTCAGGTTGTGGCTGACACATAATTTTGACTGATACTTCAGCAATTCAAAGCTGTATAAACAAAAAAAGACAGATCAATCTAAATGAGGATGCTGAATAAGCAGAGGCAGGTGTGTATTTGTAGCTGGATATTGTTTCATCCTGCTCTAAAAATAAGTGTGTGTATCTCTGCTCTGGGCTCAGAATGTGAGTCACACCATAGCTGGAAGTATTCATCCTAAAAGCTTCTGGGTCTGGCACACCTCTTGTTTTCTGTCTGGTTGTTCATTTTTACTATAACTTCCTAATTCCTCATCACTATTTTAACTTTTTATAACACATTTTTAAACTAGAGTTTTTAATTTCTTAGATGAGATCAGTGGAGCTTCAGGAGCAAAGGATGCTCTCAGCAAAGGTCCCCTTTCTCCACAACCTGATGGCTCAGGCTGGCCTGGCCCAGGAGCTAAAGGAGCACGTGCTCCTCCACAGCCTGGAGTGCAGACCTGGCACAAAGCCCTTCCTCTCCCTTCTCTTTCCAGAAGAATGGCAAGTGGAGATGTCCACTCCATGCTGCATTTTGCATCTTTCCTCACAGAAAGGGAGAGGGACTTGGAAGGTCAGGCAGAGGAGAATTCAAGTAGGTCAGTCCCTACAATGGAGCACAAAGTAGAGCACGACATGGGAGACACATTTATAGCTGTGCTCAGTAACTGGGATCACTGGGTGTCAAGCACATCAGTATAGACACTGTCAGTATATTTGAGTCTTGTTATCATTTCAGCAAGAGGATTTTTCTGCTTCTTTACTACCACTCAAATGCTCTTTTTTCTTCCACAAAGGTTTACCTTTTCTTAGGAAGCAAGCTAGGATATTGCTTTATCATCAAACAATTTATTGATAAAATAAGTCTTACTACATCCTGACATAGGTGAACTAAAGTTAAGGGAAAAAAGTAAGCCGTTTCGTCCTCCTTATTTCCTCATTTTTCTGCTTGTTGTGACTTTCTGACTTCCTGATCTGACCTCTGCCACCAGAGCAAGCCTACCCATTAATTTGTCTGACTCTTCCTTGCGGAATCAGGGTGCTGATTAGGGTTCATACAGCTCAGGGGTGGCAAGGGATTGGTAATAATTGTCACTGTGCCACGGCTTCCAAGCCCCTTTGGCAGCCAAGTCAAGTAGGTTAGGCCAGACCATCTTCAGTATTCAACTGCACTCAGAACCAGCTGGGAGCACTGAAGCAATCAGGAGCAGCAGCCAGACAGATCCAGCAGTGGTGCTTTTTCTACGCTGCCTGTCTACAACAGAGGCTTTGATTCAGGCCCAGCACAAAGAACTTCCCTTAGGTTTAAACTGACCTCTTGACTGTGCAGGGTTGGCAGGTGAGTACACACACATTTTTTTGAGTACAAGAAGGAGAGACCTGAGTAAAGAGCAGCTGCACTTAGTCAAATGGAGGGAAAATGTCTCTACTACTGCCCCTTGATAGATCACAGAACCACCGAGATTGGAAGAGACCTGTAAGATGTTAAGGCATAAAATACAAGAACATGGAAAGCATGCAGGGTTACATTTTGCACTCTACCAGTCTGATTGTGTCGAACTCTTGATTCAGAATTTGTACCTTTGCATTTAATGGGCTTTCATGGGCTTTTTTTTCTTCTGTGACTTTGTAGAATTGCTTTTTAACTGCATTTATGATACTGGCAGCATCTGACAATGAATGCCACTGTCCACTTATGTTGTGTAAAAAACCCCACTTCTTTTGCTTGTTTTAAACCTGCTAATTTCAGCGGGCATCTCATGTTCTCAAGTAGTGGACAGCCAAGCATCCATTCATTGATTTTCCAGGCACTTTCCCAGGGTTGTCCTGTTTTTATACATATCTGCCATATCCCCCCTCAGTTGTCCCATTTCCAAGCTGAAAACTCAAAATCAATTTAAGCAGTTCCAAGCTTTAATTGCCCTTCTTTAGTTCCCCCATGTAATTTTTGAGAGGCAAGTACCAGAACAGCAGGCAGTATACAAAAGAGAGGGTACTATGTGGTTTTGTATAGAGCTATAAAGGTGTTGTCTGTTTTGTGCTCCATTCGTTTTTTAAAAAAACTCCTAACTGCCGTTTTTTCTGACTGCCAACAAGCATGGGATTTATGTTTTCTGCTAGTACACTTCCTTTTTTTTCTTTTTTTTTCTTTTTCTTTAATAATTCCTTTTAAAAAATTAACTACAGTTGAAATTGTTTATTTGGTGTTCCATTTTTACCAACAGGAAAATGAATTTCAGTACCTTATGATTAGTGTTTCAACAATAACCTATTGAACCAGCCCTGGCCTTGTTCAGGGAAGATGAAACAGAGATCAGAGATTTTCAAAATTTCATGGCAACAAAAGTTACGGGCTTTAAACCTTTAGTCTCTATATTTTGCTTAGGTATGACATTTGCCAAGGTTTTATGAGAGTCTCCCATTATCTCTAATGTCCCAAGTCTTAAGTAAGGAATTTCAAGAAACTGAGACTCTCTTCTTGATAAAAGACACAGTTCACGTTGATTCTAATTTTTCTGTAATGGAGCATTTCTCCTTCATTGAAATGGCTGGATCTCTCACCCTATGTATTTTTTTCCATTGGAGTTTAACTAAGTTTTTCATTACAAGCTGATTGTATCAATATGTATAGAGTTTCTTATTTTTATTTGCATTGTATGTGCATATTTTTGAATTAAAGGTATAGATCAATAGGTAGGTAGCAATAAATAATTTAAAACTCACTTTTAAATCATTAGTTACTAGATCATAAAGCACATAAAGTGTTACATTATAGGACAGAAGTAGAAAATTATACAGCATTTTCAGTTTGAAACAGAATGAGTTAAATCCTCTTTTGCCCCTGATCTTACATGTGCAATTTTTTCTTATATTTTTATATATGTGATATTCATAGATTTTGGTTTTTGGTGAATTTTATCTTTGTCTCTCACTAATGCATACAGTCAGTCAAAGTGAAAAAGTGTCTAATATTTTAAAATAACATGAGAGTGTCCTTCAGTTAAAACACCTCATCTACTATTCAGGATATTAGCCTTACTGCTAATTACTACTGCACTCAATTTTGTGTGACAATGACAAAACTGAGAACAAAGGAAATAAGCCAAGGTACTTCATTTTAGTTTCACAGTTTGTGTCACACTGGTATGATATCCCTGGGATATATCTTCTGATATTTATGGAATCAGTGGAAATCAGTGCATATTTGACAAACTTAAGGCCTCTGAGGCACTGATTGAGACTGGCAAAATGACTTAGGCCAGGGAGCTTTTTTAATTGAGGAATCCTTTTTTCAATATATGTGATATTTCAGAAACACAGTCTCACTAATAAAGGTAACATGATCTTAGAGCAACACAAAAGTAGACTTCCAACTGAGCACTGTTGGTTTTCAGATACTCTCAAAACAGCCTGTACTGTCAGAGCATAGAAATTTGACTGCAAATAGATCTGATCTTGACATTTTTTGAAGGTACAGTTTTGTGAGTGGATCAATGTAGATTTCCTTTTGCCCCCTTAGACCCCAAATCCTTCTCCCCTGCTTTAACTCTGGCAGTCAGAGAGCTCCCCCAGTCACCCCTACAGAGCCACATCTCATTGCCCTACTGGGGCTCTTGGTTAAAACTGCTGCCATCACACAAAATCCAAAGAAAATCTGCAGTGAGCCAAAGTTTCATTCAGACATCCCCAAGTTCAGAGTGACTATATGTCATTTAACACAGTACATTTTAACTGTATATTACAATTAGAGAAACATCTGTTATTAATATTTTTTTGCTAAACTGCTGCGAAAAATTCATTGAGTATTCAGAAGTTGCAGGGCTGTTCAGTTACTTACCTGTATTGAGGTGGTCATGTGGCTGAATATTTTAAGTCCTTGGAGACACACAGTAATACAAGTGCCAGTAATAACTTTTACTCTGCCTGCAAAATGTATTTTATGATAGTTTACTGTGCATGTATAACATATGCATTAATTTTTGCCATGCCTATGTGTGGTTACAATAATATTGACAGTTGCTACTGCTATTTGATCATACAGAAGTCCTAAATAGTGGGATAAGAAATTTAAAAATGGTCATAAGGTCTATAAATACTGTCATCAGCTTGATATGCTTACTGAGTGTGCTTTTCTAAAAGTTTTTTTTCTTTTTTTCTTTTTTTTTTTTTTTTTGGTGGGTGAGAAGGCAGGGAGAGGTAAGAGGGGAGTTTCTCAGACCTGGACAGTATTTTTAGTTTCCCATAATAACTGCTGTAAATCTACTTGTAAAACAACCTGTTTGTTGCTCTTCAGTACAGTTTACAGATGAAAAAAGATAACTGCATAAACCCCATATTTTCATCTTTACATCTTATATTAATATTTATGTTTCTTTCTAGAAAGCACATGCTTTTAAAAATACTATTTAGTTATTTTATTGATCGATTTTAACCATATTTTTAATGAAAAATTTGTGGTATCAGTAAGACACTACTTTTGAGATCAGATGTGCTAGAAATGCAAACATACAGGTATTGATAGATAAGATGGGATCATGGTCCATCTAATCTAATACTCCTTCTGACTGAAAGTAGATGACTTAGAGGAATTTGCCAGAAATTTCAGGAGACGCAAATAGAGGAGTAATCTGTCAGCCACCTTAAGTCTTCTCAGAATTCCTTAGTACTTTGAGATAATGTTAAGCCCTAAAGCATAAAATTTCAACTTTCTTTGAAAATATATTAGCATTAACTATTACAAATTTTGAAGTCATGAATAGCAAAAATTTCACAAATATGAAAAACAAGATAGCGAAAGTGTTACTGAAAACTGCAAATCCCTGAATCACTGGATGAGTTTTTACTTTATAAGCAGGTGAGATAATTTGAGGGAGTGAAAATGAAATAACATAATAAATAATTAATATTATTATCATCATTTTGATCCTTAAGGAACTCTTTTTTTGTGGCATAAATGTTACAAAACTAATTTGTCCTAACTAATTATTTGAAATAAGAGAACAGCTCTGGTGCACTGCTAGTTGATCAGGTATTTGGAGGAGAGGAATGAAAACTTAACCTGTTATAGTTTCAGACACTGTTGATATGATACGTGTTTGTGAGCATGATTGCATCATTTGTGCTACCACCAAGAAAATTAATTACCATTTCAGGAAAGGTTAACGTTCAGTTTTGCAGAAAACATTTTGAATTCTTCCTTATTTTAGCTGATTGAGCCAGATCGTACCTCACACATCCATTAATGTAAGACAAAAGAAGCAGCAGCAGCAGCCTTTGTATTTCTACATTCTTATGTATTATTCCTTTTCCTTTCTTTCCAGACAACTATTACGGCACTCCAAAGCCTCCAGCAGAACCAGCTCCGTTGCTGTTAAATGTGACAGACCAGATCCTCCCAGGTGCCACTCCCGGGGCTGAAGGCAAACGTAAAAGGAATAAGTCTGTGAGCAATATGGAGAAGACAGGCATTGAACCACCAGAGGAAGAAGAGGAAGAAAGACCTGTGGTTAATGGAAATGACGTGACAGTAACACCAGGTCTGTTCTTCCTTATTACTTTGCAGTGAGTTTCTGTTATTCAGAGTCCTCAGTTACCTCCTTCTGCAGTGAGAATATGCGTGTTCAGGTAAGGATGTTCTTGCAAGAGGGAAAGGCAGGAATCCTGAATATTAGGATTTTTCTGAAGCCTAAAAAAATTACCTCTATTTTGGGGAGTCATCTTACTTACGTCAGCTACTGTGAAGATTTCTGTCCCTGAGCTAGTCTCTTTGAACCCTCTTTATAGACCAAAGAGAAAAATACCTTCTTTCTGAGCATGGATTGTGACCTGGTTTAGATTTCTGGGTTAGGAAATTATTCACAAGTGCCTGTTCCTCTCTCTTGACTATAGAGGGAGTCTAGAGAACTGCAATTGGTCCAGATAAATAGTCTCTGTGTTTTGGGTTTTCTTGTTCTCAAATGATGACACTCACAAGATTGTTCAGCACTTTATGAAATGAACTTTTGTAAACTGTCATGAAGACTTAGAAATATAGTGGAAGGCTAAAGTCACCACATTAACAAAGTTGTGTCAGTGCCATTAAAACTTAGCTGGCAATACTATCTGGAGGAGACTTTTCAGGAATGTTTCAGAGCCTGCATAAAGCTGATAAGGGTTTCAGATGTCAATTCCTAAAAGACAATTGTTCTTTCACTGCTTGGATCACAGTGCTTCAATAAAAAAATAGGTTCTGGGTACTGACTGGTATCTTGAGTGAGAGCACTCCAGCCTATTCTGAAGCAGGTAACCAACTGCACCTCAACTTCTCAGCAAGACAATATTTTACAGAATTTAATCATTCTTATCCAGAAATAGAATTTAAGAAATTATTTTGCTGTTGTTCATGTGGAAAATTAAAGAATTCAGATTTTTATATGTCTGAGAAATAATGCTGTAAATCCTTTTTGGTAAACTTAGAAATTTGGAAACAGATTGTTGAAGAAGTCTAGTGACAATCACATGGATGACAACATAAAATTAAATGTTGCAAGCTCTCTAAATGTATAGGTTACTGTGAAACAAAAAATCTATTACCTAATCTTTTAAGCTCTGTAGAAAGATTTTCATATTGCAAAGTCTATATATATCTTTTAAATTCCTGCTTCATTACAAAGTATAGTGAATTTGATATCTTCCCATGCAGGATGATTTTGCCACATGCTTTTCTTTAGCTGTTGTCTAACATTACATATAAGGGGAATTTCTGTGCAGAATCCATCCCCATCTACCAGGGGTGTCCAGGAGCAGTGGGGTGAGAGTGGGCCCTTGGCTCTCCAAAGGGCTGCAGTATTGCTCCCTGACCATGGCCACCACATGCTGCACAAGCCTTGCTCATCCCCTCCACAGAGGAGTGCATCTGTTGGCATTGCTCTGGCTCTAAGTGCCTTCCCTGCACAGCTAATCAGGAAGGGATGAAGCCCAGAGATTCTAACATCAGCGCTGCTGCTGTTGCCAGGATACTTCCACAGAGAAAGAGGCAAAGGCAGGATTTTGTCTCTGATGTGTATTGTAGAAATCGTTAGAAAGATCATTCTTTGTAGTTATTCGAAATGTGCCACATACGAGACCATTGCTGAGGAGCAATTTCCAGGACAATGTTTCAGCTCCAAGTGGATCAAGAGGCAATATTTACCTCCATTTTCCCTTGAATTCTACACCTACAATATGCTTCTCCCAGGCGATTTCTGTGTGAACAATGACTTGGCAGCATCCAAGAAGCAGGCACTGGCATGTGCTGTGTAACAAAATGAAATACATGGGTATGGGTGTAAGACAGCCTCCCCCTTCCCCCTCCTCTCCCCCTCAAAGTAAATCCTGTCGGTGTGGCCAGCAGAACAAGCAGTGCCTGTGTTGGCTCTCATGGTTTTATAAGCAGGGTTTTGTTGTTCAGTTACACTGATTGAGGACTTTGGGGATTGGAGCAAAGCAGCTCTGTACATACATGCTGTGTTGCCTTTGTTGGGCAGTGTGGCTCCCACAGACCCAGTTACTGCAGTCATTTTCTCTGTGAGATGACAGAGGCTTAGTCACCTCTAAAATGTCAGTGTATTTGTAGTTTGTGTCTTTAAACAATCAGGAAAAACAGAATATTTAAATTTATTTATTTATTTTTAAACTCTTGGTGGAGAGATCATACTAGTTTTTATAAAGAATCAGCAAAGATAGGACATTTGTTATTGCCAGTTCTTCTAGAAAGTGTGTTCTATTTTAAATACTTCACTTCCAGGAGGAGGCTGTTATTAATTATAAGACTCCTGGGACATCTGAAACATTGATTCATTTTTTATAGATGCTCAGCAATTTAATGGCTTATTAACTGCATATCCGAGCCTGTCAACTCAAAGGACCGCTCTAACGCACAGGACCACGAGGCTGAAATTGTAACAGACCTAAGATGATTCTGAAGAAAAGAAACCCATCCTTATCAGACCAATTAAGCAATATCTGTGGTTACAGAGATCTTTGTGCTTTTGGTCTGAATTTTCAAGCAACTTTTCAGTGTCTGTTGGCGTAATCTGTGCAAGTGTTGAGCTTTAGCAATTTTTTGTTAACACTTTCCGTATGCCTTGCTTCATGTCTATCATATTTCCCTGAGACAGCTGTATATGGACAAAGTGACCATAATTGTCTGCCCAATATGTTTATTCTTTCTGATTTGTGGCACCTGTCCTCAGCCCACAAGCCACCAGGAATCCTTCTCAGTGCTTCAAGATGGGGCTTTTGGCCCTTTTAGGATGGAGCACTCTCAGTCATTCATCCTGGATCAAGTTCTCTCAGGACAAAATACTATTATTTGGGAGGTGGGATTTACCTCATCCAGCTTTAGTAAATTATATGCCTAAATGCCTTACTTTTTTGTTTGAGCTATTTGTCTCTCATCTCATGACATAAAATAATAAGAAAAAAATTTTGAAGTGTAAGAGAGCATAGCTGCTTTAGATACACATTTCAGGAGATCACCTCTACAATTGAAAATGATTAATTCAGCCTACAGATGCAGAAGAGCCTAAATGGCTAAATTTAAGTAAAAAACCTTACTATTTGTCAAGAAACATACAAGAGACATAATCTGTAGGTTAATGGGTAAGATGGGCAAGTCTAGACTTAGTATTGGGTTTCTTATACTTAGTGCAATTGTCCTCATTATTGCATGAGAGATATTGCACCTGAGAAGATATTCCTGATGGACACTGTGTTGAAATTAATGATTTCTGCAAAACTGATGCTTTGACCAAAGAGTTAAAAAGAGTCTTGATCAAACTGTAACCAGAAACTTGTCAGACATTCAGCAGTTTTTACTGCTGTCACTATTTATGTCTGCAACGGATTGAGTCGGTCTCCTTCACAACCAGCATCAGTATTTGGCACAGTGTTGGTCATGTCACATTTGTTTTCCACTGCTGACTAATGAAGTTTATCATCCAAACTCCAGAAGAATCATTTTAACATTGAAAGCATGCTTATGAATGTGCCTTATTCTGACAGTACTTGAGCAATGATAAGTTGCACCCAGAGAATGAAGTTCTGTCAGGCTCAAATTAATTGAGGCATAAGATATGACATAAAGTTTCAAAATTATCATTCCAGGCCTTAGGAATGAACAAAAGATGGGAGTCCCAATGCCATCAATCACCATGCAAGGTGCACTAGTCCCAGGCAACAGGTTGAGTTTACTGTTTTATTATTATACAGTAAAGACAGCCAGAGGCATGAAAACAACATACAAAGCTTCCGACAGCCATGAGATTTAAAAACATACAAAAAATTGGTATCCATTGATTTTTCTAAGTGCATTCTTTAAACTCAGTTTATCACAACTGAGTCACATCCTGTGACCCACGCAATACCCTGTTCTCATGACTCTTGCTTTCCTTGCCCAGGTCAGCTCCTGGTTCTCACTGTGTCAGGAGTCACTGGGAGAGGTGCCTCCATACTAAAGCACCAAGCCCTGAATATGGCTCCAGCTCTGTGGGAAAGGGAAAAACTCCAAGGCTGCAAAGTTTTTTCTTTACAAGAAAACATACTTATATATTGGCAAACTACTTTTAGTAGTTTATATGAGTTAAACTACTCTTGTATCCAACAGTTATTTTAAAAGGATGGGTTCTTTCCTGTACAGAATTTAAGAAATTAGACATTTGATAGAATAAGGGTACAAAGGTATGAAATACTTTTATTCAGAACTGCTAAAAACACTCCATAAATTCCTATTTAATTTTTTTTTTCTTTGCTGGTATTACTTGGGTCAGTTGGTTCTTTTGGATGAAGAGACTAAGTTTTTGAATTTCTCTGCAGGAATAATCTGCAGCATTAAAATGACAAGGTCTCCTTACATGTTTAGATGGTAAATTTCAAGAATTAGACTGTAAATAATAGAAACAATTCTCACCTTTTTTTTCGTCATCTTGATGGCTGGGATTTGTTAGTAATAGTTATTGAAAATCATGAATCTGACCTCTTTAGACCTGTTGAAAATAAGATCTTGAAGAAGAACACATATTAGAGATATCATGGTAAAATCCCAGGACACAGCAGTGTCACCACATCTGTGCTCTATCACATGAACTGGTTGATCAATAGTCATTGTGTGTGATGCACCTGTGCTCCAAATGAATTTGTTCTACTGTGGTCATATCTGCCATGTGACCTTATGTCTTATATTCAGTTCAATCTGCATGTCTTCCTTCCTGTGGTAGAAATGTGGTCAAGGCTGCAGGCAGCCTCAGGAATATAGCTCAAAGATCTGTTAATAATGCCTGAAGCAGATGAGGACTTTTGCTTTGCAGAGATAAGAACAAAACACCCCAAAAAATTATTTAGCAATTATTACATTGTCCTCAGGGGAAGTGAGAATCTCTGAATCATCCTGCAGAATCATCTCTGCTTTGCAGGACACTTTTACATATTTGAAAATCCTACAGAGAGATAGATTCATGTTTTCAAACAGCATAAAATGATTGCAATTCCACATAGTTCAAGCATGAGTTAAGTTTTAGCAACATGGGCTGCATGTGGATGTAGAACCATAGATGAAGGTTGAATCTGGGGTTTTTTTGTGCTATTCTGAAGGGTTGATGTGTCAGTGTCAAAAATGTTTTTTAAGATCATGAAAGCTGTTTATACCATTTATCCCCAAGAAACAGCACCTTTTAGTATGTCATGTAAAGAAAAAAGATTAGTTTGACACAATTTCTTCCTGAAAAGTCTTGACAAATATTTATGGCCTCTGAAGAGTTTACATGCACGTGGTTTGATTCTTATTTCCAAACCTAGGAATTAAAAAGAGAAAGATGTGCAGTTACAGTTTCATGGGTCTTCATCCTCCATTTTTATTTTTACAAAAAGACAAAATGGCTTTATTGAGCAAATCATTTCAGAGGAAGCTTAGGTACTCAGAAATTAAGAATATAAAACTATCCAAAAACCTAAATCATACATACTTTTCTGAAACCAGGGTTGTGTTTGTCCTTTCCAAGTTTCTTTTCCCCATGAAGCCTGGAAGGTGTTGCCGTTACTTGCCATGAGTCTGCTTATGTGGTTCTGTGTACCCTAGGTTCATCCAGCTCTGCCTATTGAGAACAGCTTGTAAATGTAAGTTTCACCTGATCTGTTTTCAGCCCACTTCACCTTCTTTAGCCCTATTGCTGATATTATGTTAGTCATTCAATCACAAGTGATTTTTTTGTACTAGTGGCTGAGGCAAAAAGAGCACAAATTGCCTTGGGGTTTTTATGCGTCATAAACTATTAGCTATCCTTCCAACACAGTAGAATGAATCTGCTTTTGGTACTATTATTATTATTATTATTGTTATTATTGCACTTACAGAAAGTTTTCTTGTTAGCCCTAATGTCCTGACTGTATCCCAGTTTCTAGACTGACTGTTCTGTTTTGCTGTTAGATGCCCATGTTATTTTGCTGTGTTCATCCTTAACAATTTAATCTAGTTTTCACCTTTTGTGCAATTCTGTCTCAAGCAGCAGATCATTGCAAATTCATGACTTAATTAAAATTATCTTGGATTATACTTGCTATTTTTCTTTTTCATTACAACAATTTTTACTTGCATTCTGAGTATTGCTTATTCAAGCTTTACTAGCTCTCCTAAACTTTTTGTTGCTTGCCATAATAGCACATTAATTGGTTCTGTGGGTTAATTACAATCTAGGCCTTTATAAACACTTTTTTAAAATTTTTTGTTCCTCTTTTTTCTTGCTTTTGTAAGCATCACTAATTAGAACATTTCACCCAAGCTGTCTTCTACCTTCCTACATGTTTCACACAGGTACTGCATAGTTCCTTGCTCTGGGTGCACTGTTAGATCATTTAATAAATTATCATCTTCTTGAACTTTACTGTAGACTACAGGGTTGACTTGTTGAAGCATTTGGTATTGGCTGTGGGAAACTAAGCCTCCCACGGGTCACATCAGCAATGAATTCACTACCACTTTCTGTGGTTAATATATTGCTGAGTTGATGGATGTCATTGGTTTCTTTTATATATGGATACAGATAAAACAATTAGTGCATATACTTTTTTTTACATGAAAAGGATCTGTAGTCTGTAGTAAAACAGTGGGGTAATTGTTTTATATGTGTGTATATATATATATGTGTTTATATGTGTAGTTTGAAAAGTTAAGACAAGAGAGAGCTGCTGGATATGAAGCTGCCTTCTGCTCGGTGCTTACGACTAGGGAGGACTCCTGGGACAGAATGAGCCAGAACTCTTTACTAGTTTCTTGTTCCAGTTTGGTTTTATTGCTTTATTTTCTTTTATTGTGTTCCAAATAAAATGCATCATCAGAGGGACACTTGTGTAAACCAAAGAAAAATTTTCTCTTTATTTCAAGGCTTGCAGTTGACAGAGACTTGCACTCAGTAAATTCTTCACCATGAAGGTGAATATCCAAAGCCTGTAATTTTTCTTCTCTTGTAGAATCCAGTGAACATGAAGAGAAGAGTACAGCTGTCTCGGGTGAGGCATCTACCACCCAGCCTTGTCCTGCACCAGGGTATGGTCAGCCTGAAGAAGCGAAGGAAGATACGGATGTAACAAAACAGAGTAAACCTGAAGAGAATGATGACTTGGGCCCGCTGCCTGATAACTGGGAAATGGCTTATACAGAAAAGGGGGAAGTCTACTTTATTGAGTAAGTCTTACTTCTTCTATTTTTAATAGCTGTATTGTATTTAACTGGGTGGGAAAATGGTTTGTATGGTGAAGTGGAGCATTGCACTCCTCCTCATTAAAACAGCAGGAATGTTCTGGCTGTCAGGGCTCCTGAGGGCTAGTGGCAATTCCTGCATTAGTGATTTAGATGAAAGCCTGCTGGGTTTTAAGATAGGTAGCTGGTCTGCTTACTTTGATGGCAGGAATTAAAGCTTTTGTTTCTTCTGTTGAAAGCAGTCTTCCTACTCTTCTGGTGCTTTCTGCTGGGAAAGTAACACAATCACTGGTTTTATCCGTCCTTATGTGGACAGAGATGGAAAGCATGAAGCTTTTTGCCAGTTAAAGGAAAGGAAAATGGGTGGACTACAAATTAGCTAATGAACAGTAGAGGGAGACTATGCTGTATATAGAAGTAGCAACAAAAATGAGCAGACTATAAGAAGAATTTGTTATGTGTAGAAACTCTTCCCTGTTGGTAGACTATAGATACCTGTTACTAATCAGTAAACTCATTGACTTAATGGATATGGAAGTCCTTATCCTCTATGTGCTCACATTAAGCCATTAGAGAGCTTTCAAAGGAGGGCCGCAAGAATGGTGAAGGGTCTGGAGGGGAAGTCTTATGAGGTGTAGCTGAGGTCACTGGGTTTGTTCAGCCTGGGGAAGAGGACACTGGGGGTGAGGCTGAGAAGGCTGATCTGGAATAGAGACTGGACAAAGCTAAGAAAATAAAGTAGGTATTTATCAAAAGGCCTTAAAGGATACACCTTGGGCAGGACAAGAGCCTGGCCAGGGCTACACCCAGGATGACCCCAAAATGGTCACAAAATGGACTACCGGTCATGAGGTTTCATGCTTTTATAAGTTTTTGCCCATTTGCATATTGGGGTTAATTGTCCAATTACAGCTTCAGGTTATGAAGTTCCAACTTCCCTGTTCTCTCCCCTCAGCCCTCCATTGTTTGTGCTTTTTTGGGCCTGAAAGTTGTAGCGCTTGTCCTTGCTCTCAAGCTGGAAAGGAATTTGTTTTGTCTACCTACCCTGTGAAGAGAACTTACTAACACTGAATATGAGGCTCAGAACTACACACCTAGGCAGCAAAGAATCTGAAAA
This sequence comes from Illadopsis cleaveri, assembly GCA_013399915.1. Lineage (NCBI taxonomy): Eukaryota > Metazoa > Chordata > Aves > Passeriformes > Timaliidae > Illadopsis > Illadopsis cleaveri. Next base: position 15,187 of record VXBB01005716.1, read on the forward strand.
ATATGAAAGCTAAAACTTCAGGCATCAGGAGAGAACCCATTGCAGTCTGCAGCTTCCTCATAAGGGGAAGAGGAGGGGTAGACACTGATTTCACTTTCATTTTGTGTCCAGGGACAGGACTCAAGGAAATGGCCTAAAGCTGAGTCAGGGATTGAATATCAGGAAAAAGTTTTTCACCACAGAGGGTGGTTGGGCACTGGAACAGGCTCCCCAGGAAAGTGGTCACAGCACCAGGCCTGAAAGAATTAAAAGAATTAATTGGACAATGCTCTCAGGCACAGGGTGTGATTGGAGTGTCCTGCACAGGGCCAGGAGTTGGACTTGATGATCTTGATGGATCCCTTCCAACTCAGCACATTCTATGATTCTATGATTAATGTACATTACCAGGATAAAGGTTTCTGAGTTGGTATACCATTGTGTTCCTCAAGAGAAAAAAGAGAATGGAAAAACTAATATTTTCATCAGCAGAACTCTACCGCAGAGGTAGAAGGAGCAATTATGTTTGCTTTAAGGAACTGCCACAGTTAGGAGCATTGTCTGTTCTTCTGATTATTAGTAGGTAAAAATAACATTTGGTGGTGTCAATTGTGCATTAAATCCTGTATTTAATTTAAAATGTTGTGACTATCACATGAAGTGTAAAAGAATATTAAGAATAAAGTTTGTGCATGTGACTTTTTAATGAATACTGGCATGGCCAACTATAGCTTCTGGCATATACAAGGCTGAAAATAGCAGCAACTATTAAAACATAAGTGTGTTTGCTGAAAAGGGCAAAAATATGCTTATTCTAGAAAAAGAATAATTATAATAACTTTTATCCAAGCAAGCAGAGAAGAGCTAGGATGACCTCAGGGATAGTTGAAACTCTTGTTTCCTCCTTACCTTACTCCCAAATTTAATTTTTCCACACATATTGAATGCTCTGACAGAAAGTAGACTGAATTATATAGCACTTCTATTTTACTTGTGACAAAAACCTGTGGAACATTTGGGGGACAGGGGAAGGGATGATAGGTAGATCACTAACAGACCAAACTGTGAAAATAGTAAATACTGCAGGAGGTAATTTAATAGAAAATAAATATATATTTTGTAACAAATACAGTTAATGCAAATAGCCCTGACACTCTACAGAGCAGCCATTGCACTCCTCAAATTCCTTTGATGTTACAGCTTACTTCCTTTCCTGGAAATGCTCTGGTTTACACTGCAGTTCTGACAGTGCTCGTCATTCACTTCCACTAACTGAATGTTATATAAAGCAAATAAATCAATCAGAGGTGCAGACTGGATAGAAGGGCTATTATAAGGGCTTCTTGCTTTTGGGATTATATTATTGAACAATGTATTTGCAAAAAAGTGCAATTACATGTCTGTAAAAATACTACATTATTTACTAGAATCCTAGCAAAAGGAACAACTCTCTGATCATTTGAGTTTTCACATGGCAGTCTTCGCAGGGTTAAGTAGGAATGTAATGCTGTGGGGATGCTGTTAAATTGCCTCTTTGTTTACAAGTCACTTTGGTTAATGGCATGAAGAGACTCCATTTGCTTTCACAAAAAAACGGAAAGATAAAAAGACAACAAAAACCTATTTGTCTAACAACATCTCCCTGAACAGTAGTAAAGATTGTACTGGATTATTAAATAATAGATGAAAACCAAACATTTTTAAAGTGTACATCACAATGAGTAGGAAAAAAAAGTCACACTAGGCAGCATCTTTTATTGCTTTATTAGAGGCTCATGTGAATTGTGCCTTTAAACACTAAAGCCTTGTGCCTTTAAACACTAAACGATCTCAAGTTCCAAGTTTTCACAGGTATACCCAAAGGTCTTAGATTTCATGGCAGCATTTTCATTCATTCACCTCAAACTGACCTCTAAAATTCGGATGTGATCTCACTTACCAAAACTACCATCAGAATAGTGTGGCACATTTACAGTGAGAGAGGAAGTGATTTCATAAGGGGAAAGATAATTGTCTATAGACAGGATTATTTATTTGTTAATCATTAATGGTTCAGTTAACATTTTGTAAAGCCCAGTGGAAGGAATTTCTTCTGCCTCAAGGACTACAAAGACAAAAAAAAATATCATCTACCAGATTCACTGAATGATTCAGAGGATGGTTGTATTTTAGAGCATGTCTTGGTTTGTTTCTTCCTTTCATTCTCTTTTTGACATAGGTGCATGACCTTATGTTTACCTATTTTAGCATTCACAGACAGAACAAGAGTATCTCTTCTTGCAACATAATACTTACCAATGTTTTTCAGGAAGAGCTACTTAAGTACATTTCTTGGGCTGTTTCCAGCCTCCCTTACATATGAATCTGAATTTTCAAATACAGGCACACACTACACAAATAGGACTCCATCTCTTACATTTGGTTTCACTGAGAACATATGCTAATGAGAATATGCAATAATTAACAGACTGTATATAAATTGGAATGCCATCAAAAACCCTCCAGTTTTGCTCCTTCTTTCCTGCTTTAAATATGGCTGATAAATGTGGCATTTTTTGACATGCTTAAATAGATCGTAGTCGTCATTGATTTTTAGCTTTTCCCTCTCCCAGGGCTAAGGAAAGGCTGTCATTCCCCACAGCCTTCAGACCTTGCCTTGCCAACAACTCTCAAACCACATACTAGAGACCCAAGTTTGTGCTGTCCTCACAAAGTCAGCAGGTGCTGGTTGTGTTAGATCCCAAGCAATCAGTGTTTGCTGTGTTGGTCCACTGCAATGCTGAAGCAAATAAAAAATCCCCCAGATTCTCGGTGCATGTGCTATCATGTGCAGTCAGGCCCTCACCCAACTATCCAGCTCCAAGCCATACATTATTACATCACAGACTGTCCTGTACAGTTGGCTGCACATTTTAATACTTTTTTATAAGAGGCTGAATTGGTTTTCTGTCTTTCCCCAGCCTTCTCTCCACACATAGGCAGCAGTACTCTGAAAGGGCTGCAAGGACAGTAGGACATGAAACCTAAAGCTATTTGACTCTATGCTGTTCAAAAGCATATATGGTTTCCTTTGCAGATACTACATTGTTTTATTAGTGGAGAAATGTCTAGAATAAATGCAAACCACCGCAGAACATCTTTAAAGGATCATCTTTTTTGACTTGTGCTGATGAATTTTAGGAGAATGTGGCCACATAAGGTTTAACAAATCACTTTCCAGTACATCTTGCAGACATTCAGCCTCTGACTACTTCAACACCTACTTCTTAAAACAGCATAGTCAGCATTACTTTTTGGACCTGTTGCAGTATCTTTTCTAGTTGTCAAAGATTTTTTTTTCTTTATGAAAGTACCATAAAAGACTAAAAAACAGCTATAAAATAGTCCTTTGCCAAGGACTCTCCTTTTCACTGTAAAAAAAGCCATTAAGTTTTTTAATACAGTTGTTGCAATTTCAGGTGGTATCTAAAAGTACAGCTACAAGAATATTGCTATGGACTTCACTGGGATCAGTTTTTATTTGTAGTAGTTTTAAGGCAGAAAAGTTTTTTGACTGCAGGAATAACATTTATCCCAACATCTTATTTACCTGAAGAACCATGATATATTTAGTTGTTCCTGATTGCTCCACCAGTTCACCATCAGAAAACAGGATATTTTAGTTAAGCCCGGACACACCATTATTATATTTTGTACTAGAAGATACTAAAAGTACTGGGTAGAAGCATACCCTTCTACCTGCTCAAGATTAATTTCATATCCTGCAGTAACTGCAGAAACTTTTATAAGTTAGTTTGGCACTTCTGCGAGTATGTTACATCATCAGATTATCAGTCCATAATACTGAAATGTTTTTGGTTGTCTGGATATTTCTGCTACTTGAATTAAGTAGCAGTTAGGATTAAGGATTTGTGGGGGAGTTTTTTGTTTGTTTTGTGTTGGGTTTTTTTTGTTTTTTGTGGGATTTTTTGGTGAGTATTTTTGGGCGGGTTTTTTTGTTGTTTTTTTCCCCGCATACTGAGATCTTTTCTACTTCTAATGGGATTTTTCTTAGGGAAACAAGCCATCTTGTATCAGTATGATACATTGTGTAGACAATTCTGATCCATCAGGGGTCTTGTGAATATCATTATAATTGTAATTCATTCTCTTTGTTTATATGTTGGATGGGATCAGTCAGTTTTGGTCAGCATGAAAAATCAGATTTCTAATGCACTTTGGACTTCAAAAAGACATACAATAGGACAGGCAGCTGAAAGAAACTGAGAGAGATCTTTTCTCCTGAGTCAGATTCCTTGCCTCATGACAAGTTAATTGGGAACATGGTGGTAGAACTGGAAAGAATTTGTGGAATACTGAATTCTTTTTTTTATCTCTTGTCTGTTGATGTTATAAAGACATTATCAGTCTGTACTGGTGGTGTGCTGTCCCTTGCTCTCACTTGCTGTTTTTACCTGTGCTGACATCCAGGTCAAACTGCCAGCTTAAGTCCTCTTGTCTTTCCTCACTTTCTTATTTCTGGTCTTTCCCCCAAAGGTCTCTGCCACTGTGCTCTGCAGAATTAATCTTCCAGCACATTTCCTCTGATATTTGTAGTGTTGTTATAACTTTTCTCCTTTGTATTTACTGAACTAGAAGAATCAGCTCACCTGCCTTGCCATATAGCATTAGGTATCTAACATAAACCAGTTGCCAAGACTCCTTCAGTGGTCAATGGAGAGAGATAATTACCTCCAGAGGCTGATTCATCCTGTCCATATATGAGGGCAGAGTTAATTTGCCAAAATAGAGCTGCTTCTACTAGTAAATATGTCTCCAGATATCCAAAACTATGTCTGCAGTAGTATGTAATTTGTGTCAGGAGTACACTTTTGAAGAAAATCTTCTAGTTGTCTTCATGCACTGTGATTTGGCTCACGTTTCAGTGTACCCACATTGGATTCCTTTCAGATGAAATGGAAAAGAAAGTTGATCTCTGCGAGTGCACTTAGTTTTCTACAACCTCTGGACCCTGAACTCCATCCATGAGACCAGATTTGAGTTAAAACCAGTCTGAGCTCCTGATCTAAACTATTTCTATATCTAAATTAGCAATATCAGAAGACTGCAGAGTGAAACTCTTGGTGCTGCCGACCAAGCTTCTAGGACTTTTCAGGTGCCATGGGCTGCATGCCTGTGAATGTAGTGCAGTAGGTGAGCTCCTGCTGTGCATCTTTTGGTTTAAATTCAAGTGGAAAGCTTACAAGCTTGGAGAATGCTTAGTGTGAAGATGCTTAGAGAGAGATTCATTTGAAAAGTGACCTCCTGATCTAAGCCAAAGCACCACTGTAGAGGCACAGTAACAGCCCAAGACATCTCCATTGTCGTGACAGATATGACACAGAACTTGTCAAAACCAGGACCCTTCTGGAGTGACAGCCAGAGGCCATTTGGGAGATGACATACCAGCATTTTGTCACTTAAGAGCATATGGTTAGGTGGTTCTGCTGGATAATAGGTAAGATAAATTATTCTGTATAGGTGTCTCTCCTTTGAAGAGAGACAAATCCTACACAGTTAGCTAGGTAATTTTTGTAGTCACATGAGATGAAACCCATTCTTTGTCAGACGTTAAACTGCCTCAGTCAAAGAGAATTACTTCAACAGCAGAAATTACCAGAGGAGACTTTAGGTATTTATATATTCCCCAAAAAGACTTGCATAAGCATCTTCTGCTCCTGAAAATGCCTAGAGGCAGCACCACTGTCTCCGGGCTGAGTGCATAAGTGCTTATCTACTGCCCAAAGCCATCTAAATTCACAGGATAGGAACTCCCAAACCCAGGTCTCTTAAGGACCATGAACTCTGAGCACATGGTGAAATGCAGGGCAAGCTGGCAGTCACAGCTGCTGCCATGCAAACCACTGCCAGAGGACAACTTCCTTTTGTATCTGTTCCTACATGTGTGCAAGAAGTTTAGGTAGCATCCCACAATGGATGGATTGCAAAATTGCTGGTTTAATCCTGTTTTCCTACCCATGTCCCTCATCACACAAATTACTTGAAGATCACTATTGTGCCACTTGAAAATCTCTGCAGATACACAATGCTTCAGCATAAAGGAAAAGGAGGGAGGAGTTAGCACTGTTGAAGTTAGGGGGCCTACAGAGCATTGTGGTTTTCTTCTCTTATGTTCCCCTTTGCTCAAGCTGTTAGATCAAGGACCAGGTTAAATGTAATTGTTCACAATAAAAACCCACACAAACCCACATGTGTTGCCCCCAAACACACTGAAACAGCACACTGGTGAATGTCCATTTTGAAACTCTTTTCACTACAACATGTAAGTTACATACCTTGCAAGGTGCACAATTTAGACTAGGTTTGCAGCACTTTTTAAGGGCATTAAGGCTATTCCTGTCAGTAAGTACTTTCTGTATTTCCTTCAAAAACATTTCAAGAGATTGCCTGAAGGCTTTGTTAGTACAAGAAACTTTAACTGTCAAAGTGCTTTAAACTGACAGATTGTTAACACAAATCCATTATATTCAAATCTTAAGTAAAATAATATACTGTCTAGCAAATAATTACAATAAAAAGATAAAACTTTGTTAGATAAGAAAAGCCATACTCCTAGTGTTTTTTACTTCCTAAAGATATAGAGTAGTATCCAGTGAGATTCCCAGAAAGCCTCTGGTCCTGGTACCCAGCTCCAGAGCTATTAACAGGGAACAGAGACAAACAGTCTCTGTGAAGTCTTAAAAACAGAGCTACAACGAAAATCTGGAGAAGAACATGAGGTTGAATCAAGGCTTCTGGGAAGTATTCTGTGCTTTCTTTCACTTTATTTAAACCAGTTGAAGAACATTTTTTTCACAAATAATTAAAATTGTGTGCAACTAATACCAGATGACTCTCAAACTTTCTGCTAGGTGCAAGTACTTGGCAAAGAGAGAGGATTTAAGTTAGTTCAGCAATAATTATTTTATTGACTTTTGGCTAAAATATTAAGCTCCACTGCTTTACTGAATGACCTTAAAAGAAAAAAACCACCAAACTGCAATACACTTCAGACCTATATGCAGTTTCTATTTTGTGCATAGGTAACAAATTTGGCTGAAATTTAAAAAGTTGTGCTCTTTCTATGCTCTACCTGCTTGAAGCAAGACCAAAGTGATCCTTTGTTAAGGAAACTTTCCTTTCAAAGTTTCAAAATTATGATTTTACTGTTGATTTTTAAATGAGAGATTCGAAGACATGCATTGTTGATTTGCCAGCATTTATCTCAGTAAGTAACCAAAATCATTGAAATTCGGTAAAGATGGGCCTTCTAGACATGTTTTTAAATGATAAGGTATAGTTATTGCCAAGTAATGAAGCATTGGTCAGTGTAAAATGTTGCTGGAGCCACAGCTGTATTTCTCACAGGATCCTTGCATCACTTCACTCTCATTCTGTCACTCACAACTCCAAATGCCAGTTTGATCATTTATTCCACAACTGCTGCTGCAATTCATCTGCAATTCATTCATAACTAATCTGTAAATCCCCTTTTCCTTCTGGTTTGTCTATAAGACTTCCCAAATAGACACACATGGTTAGACCTAGTGGTAAGGTAGGCAGGTTATGCTCTCTGCAAGGTTTTTAGTGTATAAAAAGCACTCAGTCTGCACAGCCTATACAGCAGATATGTGTTAATATTACTTTTGCCATTAGTGTTAAGTTGACCAATTTACTGTTGCTTCTCTCTCCTCTGTCATAGTTGAAGCTTTCCCATCAAGGCTTCCTTTAAATTATATTTAAAACAGTTTAGGAGATTAAGGTTGTCTCCCTTTAGCTTTTACAGATTGTAGTGCTTTGCAGAGCTGAAGAGGGAATAGCTGACACAAGGCTGAAAGAATACCCTGCCAAGTAAACCTCCTATGCAGGACAGAAGTAGACATGCCTAAAAAACACAATGCTGTACTACAGGGCTGCTCATTTCCCTCTCACTGAGAGCAATGTGACAGTAGCCATGTCTGTGCTCTGTGAAGGAATGTTTGTGTGTTGTGTACTTGGTTGCTAAGATGATCCCAGCAAACAGCACAGGGGGGAGCATAAGAGGACATTGATGATACTGTGGAGGTGTTAGAAGTCAGGTGGGTTGATTCTGCCTTAAGTCCTGCCTTCAGAGCAGGAAAGGATTTTTTTACCCACTAGAGCACTTGTCTAGAAGCCTTTAAAGTCCCATTGCAATAGTTGTTTAGCCCCACTGCATTGTATGTTTAGTATAGATTATGAAGTAGAGAGACAGGGCAAGAGAAAAGGCACAGATACAGGCAAGGAAAAGAGGGATGTATTTCAAAAGGTTCAAGTGCTGAGCAATTATTCGTTAAACAAAAGTTCTTGTGGATGAGTTTTGCTTTTATTGAGTAGCTGAGCAGGTTTGACAGATATCACCTAGAAGAGGAGATTGAGTGGTGTAAGTGCTGATCTAAATGAAATATCATCTCCATTCTGTGAAATTTCACTGCAGACTGCAGGATCACTCTTCTGTTGGAAGAGCTGTTGATTTTTTAGGTTTTTTTATGGTTTTGTTTAATATGGCCATCTTGCACAAAACTGGGACATCAGTTTGCTGGGTTTGTGGAAGCCACATTTATGCTAAAGGGAAGGGTAACTGCTTGTTGTTCTCAGTTTCAACAGAAGCCTTGAAGATTGTAATTCAACTAATTTACATTTTTAAATATTGATATTGAATTGGGCTTGTTTTCAACTTGGCACCTGTCTTTGCAGATACTTGAGAACTCTTTCAAAAAATATTATAGGGGTGTTTTCAGGGCTGGTGAATTGGCCTAGTCGGATGGGTGGACATTGGCCAGTTGACTTGCAACAGAGCTGGCTTTTAGTACTGCTGCTGTCACTGGCTTGCTTGGTGGCCCTGGACAGTAGTTTCATGACTCTGTGACTCCATTTTCTTGCCTCTAAAACAGGGATGGTTACATTTATTTCCTTTGTAAAATGCTTTGAGATTTGCTCTATACCACAGCAAACATTGGCGGTAGTAGCCATGGCTCTTTTAAAGCCATAGGAAACTATCTGTGATTCTAATTTAGTCCCTGCAGTCAGTGGGGGTCCCTAAGATAATTCAGAATTAAGAGCTAGGTGAGAGTGGCTGTTGTCCAGACACGCCTACACTCCAGAGATGCAACTGCAGCTCCCACAGGTATGTCCAAGCTTGCTCTGAACTCTGGCACTGCTAACAGGATATCCTTTGTGGTGTGGAGCTCAGCATATGCTGCTGGATGCACCCAAGTAGCTCAGTGCATGGATCCTGGGGTGATGAGCCCATGCTGAGCTCCATCCTGCTGCACTGACACTGTTGGAGCATCTCCCCCAGTTAATTTAAAGCTAGCTCAAGTATGTCTGCACAAGCTGTGGTTGGGCTGTGACTGCAGCATAAAAATGCACCCTACAGGAGACCACAGGCAGCCAGAGCTTCTGAGAAAGTGTCTTAGTTACACTTGCAATCAAGCACAGGCTGCTGGCATAATTTCAAATTCACCTTACCTTTGGCTCATCATTCTTCATACTCTGCAAATATAGCTCAGCTCTCAAAGGGAAGGGTTTGTTTATCATCTTCACCTGTCATAAATGGAGTTCTAGACTAGATAATGCTTTTAAGAAAAAAAAATTAAATGCCTCAATTTTCATTTTAGTTGCCATTTTATCCATACATAACTCTGATCTACCTTCTTTCCCATTCAAAATGTGGAGGAAGCTTTAACACGGTGACAGTTATGCTGAGAAGTAGGCACTGTCACTGTTTTGAGAGAGAGGGAGAAATAGAGGCAGAGGAAAAATTATCTGCCATGGAAGACAAGGTGGGAGAAGGAATTGGTTCTATTTATTTATTTTTCCCTTGGGGAACCAGTGGTGTTGGGATCACATGGACTATCAGTAACTAACAACCAATTGCATCCTAATCCATTTTTTTGCCAGGTCCCCTGTTTTTGCACACCTTGTACCAATGTTTATAAGAGAAGTTGTAAGCGCACTTTAAAATGACACAGCAAATTAATAATAAACTAAATAATTCAGTATTTTATGGAATGAGCTTCCTCTAGGATGTATCAGATAAATAAAACATAGGTTAGAAGTGTCTCTGAATGATGGTATTGTAGGAAAGGTATCTCAAAAAATCAAGGAGTAATGATCACATCATTTTCTGGTTTATAGTCTTCTTTAATATATTTGCAATATTTAGCTCCAAATTTAATTGCTAATGCGTAAGGTATACATTGAAAGGATCTGGCTTTAAGTCTCATTAGCTGTGCAAAGTATCAATTCATTTGGCAAAATAATCTCCCAGAAAATAATTTGTGCCAGTTCAGTGCTCTTTGATGGCTGATTTCTCAAAGATCTATTCTCAGCATAGAAAGGAGCCACATGATTCATTCTGCTTGTGCATATCTATTTTATCTCTATAGAAGGATTATATATGGAGAGATAAAGGTTTGTTAAACAAAGTATCATTAATCACCCTGTCCGGAAATGTAGACTTTGCAGGAGCATGCTGTAATTTGCATCACTTTTGCTCTGCCTTGTCACTGCTGCTGGAGAGAAATAACAAACCTGTATTTATGAAAAGGACAGGTTTAAGATGAAAATAATTCTATCCGAAACTGTGAGAATGGTACAGAATCCTGTCGCCTGCACTCGATCAACGGGAGAACACTGTATTTGTAATAAATTCCTTTTGCTCTGGATGAGTTCTGCATTTTCAATGAGGTTAACTTGGCAACATTCTAGTTGATTTTAATAAAAATAGCTGCTTTGAGGACAGGGAGCTGAGGTTGCCAAATTTACAACTGCCTTGCACAATTACTCTTACACCTCCTTCAGGGCTACTTAGAACCAGTAAGCAAATTAAGTGTATCGATTGCAATTTTGTTGGACTAACCCTTTTTTCTTAAGGAATAAACTTGATTCCTTTCAGTATGTGTCTGCTCAGAGTGATCTCTTTCCTTTTCAGCCATAACACAAAGACAACATCATGGCTGGATCCACGACTTGCGAAAAAGGCTAAACCTCCAGAAGAGTGCAAAGAAAATGGTAGGTGATTAAGTTTTCCTTGCTGCTCAGAGGGGATTTTCCTTTGTGTGTGTGTGTGTCTCTTTCAGTCCTTAAAAAAATCAGGCATTTGGGGGAATGATGAAAGGTGTTTAATTGCTGCTTTGGTTAGAAGCCATAAGTGATACCAGTTCTCAGTGTGCCATGTGTTTCTGCTTTTTATTCCCCTTTCTGATGCTATCCAAAGCTGAAGATCACAAGTGTGTTTTCTGCCTGTTGTGTGTGTGACTCCGGGACTGACCCTCTCCCTCATCTCCTACAGAGAACTTTGGTCTGCAGAACAGAATCCTTTTCAGATTCTGAGCTTTTAATCTACAGGCGATTCAATGCATAAGGGAAACTAGCAGCACCGTGGGAATATGAATATTGTTTGATTTGTATTTAAAGGTACAGTGCTATGCTATTTAGTAGCCAATTTAAACAAAATAGTGTCTGATAAAACAGGGTGTGGGAGGGAGAAAAGAGATCAGTATCTGCCAGGGTTCAAGGCTGGATTCGGGGGTACTACATTGCTAATGCTTTAAAATTTAAAAGCATACATACTGCTGAGGATGCTTAAAGGAGCTGTAGCTGCTGTGCAGGAGAGATTATTATATTGACAGAGTCAGAGATTTGAAATAATACAAATCATATCAGTATAATTTCTAATTTTTCTCTGGTAAAGTTTGGCATTAATCAAAATCATTTAATAAAGTCAAGGCAAGAATGTGTTGTAATCGATCTGTTTCTAATAAGAGTTTTTTTAATTCTTTTATACTTCCATGTCAGTTCGATTAGTCAGTTGTTAAGATTTCCAAAAACTGCTACTTTTTTTATTGTTGTGAGATACAGAGCATTAAATGCATGCATGCTATGTGCATTAATTGAAAGCATTTTTAAATATTTTAAATGCATTCATAAGTTTTCATGTACTGCATCTGATTTATTTAAAATTTTACAAAATACATTCATTTGGTTAACGTAAATACTATTAACAGAAAGGAAACTCAGGGCTGATTAAGAGGTCACTGTGGAGTCCCTGGCTGTATGAATTGCAGGGTCAGTGGTTTGGTAAAAAATGTTTCTGGGTTGGATTTTTTTGTAAATGGCTTTCTTTTGATAGATTGCTATATTCTAAAAATTGCTTCCTTATTTCAGCAGCAATGCTGACGTTCTCTTCTGACATCAGAAATTACATGTCTGAATGATTTTGTGATGCTTATTCTAGTACAGACAACATGAGCTCCCAGACTGAATTCTACAGTGATTACAATAGAGGTCTGATACTGAAACAAAACAAGGGCAGAGGAGCTTTGCTTTCTAAATCTCTCACATTACTTGTATGAACCTGTATCTTAGCCTGCTCTTAGAAAGTACTAATGGAAAAAGCTGGAAAAAAATTCCACCAATATCTGTGGAGTAACATTGCACAGAGTTACTTGGAGTACATATGCATTGCTTTTTTTTTTCTTTTTCTGTTAACTGTTGTATAGTGAGATCAGAACAACACTGAGATATTAAAAAAAATACCTAAGTATCTGATGCAATTTAAGAAGATCAGTGCATTTTAAAAAGCATTATTTTATAGTTATTTGAGTACCGGATTACTGAATCACTGTAGTATGCTAGGTCATGTTGTTCTTTTAAGGTTGCTTAGCTCATTAATGCAAAGTACTTGGAGTGATGCATAAAAGACTTTAGGGAGAGATTTTCTGTTCTTACAGTGATTGTTCTTCCAACGTCCTCTCTTTTCTAACGTTCTTCTGTTTTTCAAAATTGTCATTCATCTTTTTTTTTTTTTTTTAATCCAATACCTGCAGACAAAAAAGTTTTTCAAAATCACTTATATGCCTTAAAATGACTGCACCTTGCCATGGAGGTCCAACACAAGGGACTTTGCTATAGCATACAGGGATTTGAAATTTTTGTTTAAATTTAATCTAGATTCAAAAATTAATTTCAGCTATGTCTTGGTAGATTTTTTTAATGCCAAATGTCTTTTCTGTAACACTTTGTGATTTATTCTGGCATATTTTACTCAGAGATACAAAATTTTAGAAAGACATCAGTGCTTAGATAGGAAATGATACTTACCTTGATGCTTTATCACTACATGCATAACTCTTGCTTTTCACTGACATTCATTTTGTCACATCTGAAACTTGTATTGATTCTCTGAGATACATTATGACGTCTTTATCATCTACCAGATTCTGCTATCAGGTTTTCATTGTGAATAACCCAGCTTATGTGTTCTCCTTTCAGTACAAATCCTGCCAAATCCTCCTTCTTCATTCTGCCACCAGCACAGGGTTTCCACACCAGACAATGTCCAAGCAGAGTACGATGTCAGAGTCCTGATGTTCTGGGCTGGTGATATTGAGGGCCCCCTCTGCTCCAGGCATTTCCTCTTTTGCACTTTCTGTTCTTCAATATTCCTTTGACAAATATCATTTCTTCATTATCCTGGCTTCTGTAGCTGCAAATGCCAGTGCTTGCTCATTTCCTTTCGCAAAATCTGAATCAACCTTCCAGCACATCCCTCCTCTTGAAAAATTTTCCCATGTTTTTGCCAAGAGATTGACAAGCTCTACCAAGTGAAGCTTTCCTCACCTGCATGCTGTGGACTCTTTCTGTTCTTCTTTAATGACACCTACTGCTCTAAATCCCTTTGTAGGTCAGGAGATTTAAGTGCTGATCGTTATTTCTGTCTCTGTGTCGTGGAACTTCTGTGTGAGTTTCAGCAAATTCCTTTGACTTATGCTCTGTCAGACCTACTTAGATGGCAGGAGTTTGAAGCAAGAGCTGCCTCTTATTCTCTGTTTTTATGATGCCAATCTGAGTTTCATAATAGCAATAAGTAGAAATAGCTGGCAGTTCTACAATAACAGCTGCAATTTTTTGCACATTTCTGGTTTCCTCCAGAAAATCTTGACCTTAATAGAAATAATTGTGTTTTCCCTGCTGAAAATATAAATTAAATATTTTGGCTTTCTGAATTTAAATACTACTTTTAAATGGGTTTTTTTCACATCAAAATTGGTTAAACAATTATTATGTGTAGAGTACTAGAGAAGTTATACTTCTGCCGCCTTTGCATCTGTGAGCTAGATTCCCTCATTGCTAAATTTCCTGTAAAGTCATGTAACATAGCAGATTCACAGACTTTGCATGATTACAGGTATATTGTGTGAGTGGTCTTCTAACTGATTCTGTTCTTCAGGAGAGAATATGGAAAATGACAAGTCCCATAAGGCAGTAAGAAATGTACTTCAATATTGAAAGGCAGCTCAGCTGTAATGACATGAAATATCACAGGTTTTTAAAACGTTCATTTTTCATTAAGAAATGTAGCAATTTTTTTTTTTCAAATTCTTCAATTCATTTAATTTCATTTTATTCTGGAGAAAAATCAACAATTTCTTCTGTATCCAATTTGCAGATTTAACAGCTCTTGAAATTTCCTGGGATCAGATATGTCAAGTTTCACTTATTTCCTCTAAAAATTTCACTAATTCGTTACTAATCCATTTCAAGCCATAGTCCCTATCACTCTTAACCCTCTCTTTCTTTTTATGTCAACCTCCTTTCTCCTACCCCTAGTTTTCAAATACAAGTAGGCCTACAACTATAAATAAAACTTTGATTTCACCTAGCATTCATCCGTCATCTGTCTTTCCATCTCTTCTACACCCACCAACTTGACTGCAAAATATAGATATTTATGTAGGGTGAGCCGAGTTGCCTTTATACTTCATTGACTGGGAATGTCAGCTCTGCTTTGGCACTTAGAGGACACAGACACCTGATTCACCTGTGTAAACACCTGTGTGCAGACAGACTGCTGCGTTTCACTGTCTTCATGGTGCAGTGAACCCCACCCCATCCCATTTTGTTGGGTTATATGTTCCCCATTTCTTCAGTCACAGGCAGTACCTTTGATGCTCTCACTGCCCCACACAGCTCTTCTGCAGAGTTTCAAATTTTTCAGCAGAATTTGTCATTGCTTACCTGATTCCTTACTATGCTGCAGTAAGATGTACCAACCTTTCATATTTTTACTTTATAGATGCATTTGGGCATAGGCATGCTGCTTTTATGGGCAAAGCATTACTTCTTGATTCCCTTACACATATTTCTCACTGGAAGCCATGTAGCAAACTTTTATCTTATACAGATACTGCTTGTGTTTTCTGATGCTTGCTAAAGGCAACTTGTAAAGGGTAAATACTTTCCTACAAATAGTTTATTTGATTGTTTTTACTTAGAATTCCTTTTTGCAGGTTATTAACCCCATTTTAAGTATTATTTAATCAGTTTGTAATGGAGCTGACATTACTTTTAATAATATTGATCACAATGATTTTTTTTTTCCTGTCATTCTTTGACATATTGAACATGGTTTTCTCAGCTTGCGTTTTCAATTTTGGGTAAATTAAACCATAACAAAGTATCTTGAACTGTTATGACCTTTGGAAGGACATTTCATGCTGGCAACACCATCTGGGCATTCAGTGACCAAAACACCCTTCCATGCCAAACTCACAATAATGATAATAAAATTAAGAAAAGGGTCACCTCATTAGATTTTCTTCCTGGGACAAGTTCAGAAGACACTTCTCTGGATAACCTGGTTCAGTGACATAGCTTGTAAGAGTAATTCTTCATCCTTGGACAAGTTTTAGGACAAAATAGCTGTCCACATGTACGTACCTTGGCTGTTTGTGCCCCGGGCAACATTCTGGTATCTCTGTGGGGGAGGTCTTGCATACAGTGAAGCTTTCTTGGAGGACACTTACCAGTGTAAGAGATAAATCCTTTGAGCTGTAATGGACTACCAAGTATTACTTTACCTTCAGAACCATTACAGTTTCTCACAGTCTCAGCCATACAAATCCCTGTAGAGTGCTAACACTAATCTTAAATAGAGTTGGTAATTGCAAGGACAAGACGGAGTAAAAGTAGAGAAAAAAAATTCTATTTTCCTTGATTATTTAGCAAGCACTTGGCTCTCTTGCACTCACTGCTCCCACTGCTCACCCAGTGCATTTAAATGGGGAGATGTCAGGGACCCAGAGGTATCCCACGGCTGCCTGCTATCACAGCACACAGCCTGCAAGGGTCCCTGTCTTTGGAGGTATTGGCAACCCATAGTAACCCTTCCAGCATCGTGAGGATTTTAGAAGTTGCTAAATGCAGGTTGAGGAAGCTACTAGCTTGTCCCATGGTCTTTCATGAGAAAAACCATGGACTTTCATTCTAATTGCTTCATGATGATATAAAATAAATCACTCCAAATTTCTGGAGTTTTATGGAAGAGGGTCATGTAAACACACCTTTCATGTGCCTGTGAAGCTTATTTACTTGCAAAGTGCACTGAGATTCACAGCTGAAAAGGTTCATAGAGATATGAAATATTGGTTTTGCTAATGGCCCTTTATGTATAAAGTATCATAACATGTATAACAAATGCCACCTGTAAGGAACACAGCATGTTCATCAGTGGTGTAAGACAATGAATAATGCATTTTCTAACAGCAATAAAGGTTCATTATTATTTCATAAGACTTTTTCAGATTATAATTTAATTTCAGAATAAAATAAACACATCCAGCAATGACATACCCCAAAACAGAGCCAGCACACTGCAGCTAAAATGATAGTACAATTTCAACTACACTACTACTGAAAGGTGGTTCAAGGCTACATGACCACTACAGAATGGCCATGGTTGCTTGAGTTCCTGCTGGAGCTGCTGAAGCAACTCACATCCAGTTTCTGAGAGCATCTCTTTTTTCATTTTGCTGCCTAGTTAAATGGCTAAGCTTAAGTAGTTTTCAGCTAGAATGTGTAATGAAATTTCGAAAGGGAGGGAGAGAGATTTTGTAAACATATCAGGAGAAACAGGACCAGAGTTTTAGCAATTCACATCTTTAATGAGCTATAAATTGAATTCCACTCACCACTGAAGCAAGTAGCAAAATTCTCATTGACAGCACCAGGTTGGTTTTTTGTCACTAAAATACAAACAATGTGTGGTGTGAGAACAGAGGTGGCCTGAAATATTCCTACAAGGACCTGGGAAAGGAGTGGTCCTGTCTATTCACACAGAAAAGAACTCACACCACAACATCATGCAAAGATCAAGGCCTTGATGCCAGTAAAGAACAAAAGGTTGAAATTCCTTCTGAAATTTGCACCTTGTTTAATCATAGGTAGAAATCAACGTACATGGTTTTTATATTCTCCCTATAGCTTTAACCCTTCAGTCTCTGACTTCTAAATGGCAATGAAGCATGATAGATTTAACATTGAGGGGCTTGTGGGATTAAATTCATTACAATATGTCCAGCTACCTTTGGCTTTATTATTTCTCCTCCCTCTGATTTTCTATGAAAACTCTCATTTTTAACAGAGATCATTAATGAAAAAGGAATGTCAATCTTCTCCTTTTTAAAAATTATTCTTCATAATCATCTCATTTTGAATTTCATCTAGAAAGTCAGCAATTTTATCAAATTTAGAAGGCAAAAACCAATTTGGTTTTTGATGGAAATTTTGACTTGTTGCAAAGAGTGGTTGGCTATTTCCTGGCAATCATTTTGAAGTCCACTGCTGCCAAATAAGAAATATGATGACTTGCTAAAATCTCTAGTAACACTTTTTATTTTGCAGATAGCTTTAAAGATAGAGTATTTGCCATTAATTCCAAACATTCCTTGACTGCTCTTTGCTTACAAGGCATTACAATTAAAGAGAAGATGTATCCAAAACTTTGTTTTATTAGCCGTTGAGCTTCACAAATACAGTTACCTCAGGGTTTTGTCTTAATATTAAGTGAATTCCTTGTATTTATGATTTCCATTTCTTTTTATTTTTGCAGTGTGCTTTTAAAAAGGTCTCAGTTATTTTCCTTTTGTGACACTTGGTCTTTGATTCCAGCCTAAAATCCTCAAAGTGTGTGCTGGAGTCCCTGTTAAATAGAACTGGGAAATCCTGTCTGAGCACAGATATCCTGTATTTAACATTTGACAGATAATGCAGCACTTTAAAAAGCCTCTGTCTTTCATGACTAATACCCTCGAAGAACCAGTGGCAGATAATCACTGTTTGTGGGACAGGGGAAAAAAACGTGGTAACATTTCAAGTTTTTTGAGAAGTGTATCTGCCTGAGTGGGAGGAAGGCACAGCACTTAGTGTGTGGATGGGAGATATTGCAAAACTGTTGGGAAGAGAGAACCTGCATTTGCAGAATTCATAGTAGAAGGCTTTGGAATAGAATAACTGCCTATAAAAGGTAGAAAGTATAAAAAGCAGAGATGTGGAGAATGTGTTGCTGGGTATATAGAAAGATTTTTGGATTTGTGATGTCTTTAAGCATTAGAATTACTTCAGCATAGAAACATGAAGAGGGAAAAGTATCTCTGGATATGAGGAACTCGTGAGACCTGGTAAAAGGATTGTTAAGGCAAACAGGCAGGATTTTGGAATCATGACAAGAAATGTTAGAATTTGTTTCCATTAAACATCAAACCTTTATATGTAATTACATTCTACAGAATACAGTCTAATGTTTCATCAAAATAATAATTTCTGATTACACATTCTGGTGAAGCATTGGATCTTTTTGTCTATGCAACTGTAAAAATTAAAAGGCCATTGAAATGCAGAATGATTCCAGATGAATGTAGTCACTTGCTATAAACACAAATGAGCCTTACTTAGATATGAGTATGTGCATATTTCTATAGCCATGCAGGCCAGATTCTGATAACTCCTGAGACTGGGAGGTTGCCCAGGGATCTTCCCTGGCAAAGATGAAGTACCCAGCTCTTCTGTTGGATCCTCTTCTTTCTGGTGCATGAAGGAGGGGAAAAGATTCATATGAGGTGAAAAAAGTCATATTTTACTATCAGAATTATTAACAATTGCTCAAATTAGCAATTTTGTCTGAGAAATTACCTAATCTAGTTAACATTTCACTACTGATAACCCACATCTTTCCTATACTGTCACTGCAGTAATAACATTGCTCTGCTTCACTCTGGAGGCAACAGAAGTACAACTTATTTTGTCTGCATACTTAAATGTGCTGGACATTGGAGTTTGTTTCAGTGTACTTCTGCTCGAATAGACTGAAAAATTTGAGAAATGCTTTAATTATAGAAATTTTTATTCAATCTTTCAGCTCTTACATAACCATGAAAGACATTAATTGCTCTGTCCAAAAGTTTTGTTGTTTTGGAAGGAGAGAGCAAAGGTTAAAGGAGAGTTGGATTTATATTTTTAAAATACTTTTTCTTTCAATCTCAGCTGGATTTCTCTTATCTATTTTCTTTTAAGTAGTCTGTGAGTTTTGCTTTTTAGAAGAAAAATCTTTGCCTAGAGAATTTTAAGTTATAGTTTACCTTCTCTATAACAGAATATTTACTTGAGGGAGCAAGGTTTTTCCTTACAGAGGAATACAATTCTCACAATTTTCACTCCTCTAACAAAATTTCAATCATTCCGTTTTTCCAATGACAGAAACCCACATTCCTAAAATTCCTGTTCCTTCTGTTCAAAAAGTGTCTGGAATAAGTGTATATCAATTTCATAATTAAACAATTAAATACTTCAGCATTCATTGTGGTCATGTGCAACTACTGAATCTGAAAGTGTCTGCCACTGCTCTCGCAGGAAGGACATCATGCTTTTCATACTGTGGCTTTTGCTTGACCATTGTCTTATCTTCAACATAGGTAATTTGTTTAGAATTTTTCACCCTTGGACAAAGGGTGGACAAAGGCAGCTTTAGCTATTTTGGGACTGTTATATTTTGGATAGTCAGACATTCATATTTTAAGGGTTTCTATCTTCAAATGATCCTCTACTTGCTTCCACTGGACTAGAGGACAATTTCTTTCAGCTATGGAAGTGGGAAAGGACTGCTTTGGTTTGGGGAGCAGATGATTTTGTAGACTTTTCAGTCTCATCATTGTTTATCCAGTAGGTTTAGTGGGGACCATTAGGCTGTTGCAAATTGTAGCTCCATTAATATTCATTAAACTTGCCAATTTTTTCTGGTGGTCCACGTTGTTCAAAGATACAGATATTTTCCTATTTTCTATCCTTCAATTCTCTATGGTCACTTTCTGTACCGTGATATTTTTGCTTGGGCCTATTTGACTATACTTACTCCCTACCACTATTTGACTTACTTGGTCTCTTCATAACCGAAGAATACACCTGTATTTGCAAGTTCCGCATTAATATACAAAATTATAAAATGTTACTCTGATGAGTAGTGAAAAATGGTGTGGAAAGACCTTTAGAGTGTGTCTCTTCCAAATTATTAAACACATAACATATACCTGTTCACAACATAAGTGACTTCCAAAATTTGTTGAGCTTTCTGAGGTTAGTCTTCTTGCTGTCTCTTTTTTTTTTTTTTGCAGATTCTTGAAGGATTTTATCACCTTCAGTTTTGTCTCAGCATCCTTTTGTTCTCAGGCTTCCCTACACTGTCTGGTCTCACACTGTCATATTTAACATCTCCTGAGTAGTTTAGATTATTTATTGAATGTGGGTGTTAATTTTTGAAAAGTTAAATTGTAGTTTTGGGCTTTTGTTAGTCTAATGCAAAGATCATGGCAAGTATAACAATACTGCTTGCTATACTGATCGCTGGAATTTGCACAACAATTTTTGTTTATAAAATTCCTGATTGTAACTAGAAGATATTTGTTAACATGTAGATTACTATAAATAAATTGACCAGGTAATGCTGGATAGGAAAATATAGTCTTAAATCTATTTCAGTAAATGGTATTTCATTAAAATTTCATTATGCCCAGCTTAAAGTCTATATTGTTTCAATAACTGAATCTAACACATGGTTTAAAAAGTAGAATTTGGTCTAGCAAGGAGTAAAAGCAAATAATCTTTTCCCCCTAATACAATCCTGCAAGAAATACAGTTCTGAGGTTAAGGACATTTGCCTTAGTAAAGAACTGATTTTTTTCTACCTGCACTACCACTAGGTAGGCAAAAGTAGAATTAGAATAAATTGTTATGGATAAACAACATTAATAAACAAACTTTAATGTCTTACTTAAGCACAAGTAAGATTATAGGTGACACTAATACAAGAGAAGGCAGAAAATCCTGTTATTGCTTTTTTAGATTAATTTTGAAAGGGCCCTACTGATTTATTTTTTGTTTAGAGAAGCCCAAACAAACTCTCAGTCAGTGAAAGGTGATAGAGGACTTCTTCAAAATCCACTGAACAGCTTCTGTTGAGGAGCGTTGGATTAGGTGGAAAGATTATACATTTATAAAAAGGAGGATTTGCCTTTTTCTCAGTGTAAGCTTCCGTCATTGATTGACTTGAAGGGTTCCCTATTCAGATGAGGAGTGTGCTTTTTGAGATTTTGTTTATGCAACACCAAATATTGTAATTATGTCCTCATGAATATTCTTTCCAGACAGAACAATATGCATTCTTGCGGCAGTGAAATCCCCATTTGAAATGTGTGTGCCAGCAATGGTTATTCTGGATTGTTTGTGCCTTTGTGATACACTTTCCTTCTTTCACTTCTAATTGTTTTTGAATGACTGTGGCAGTGGTCACTGACAATTAATGACTGATGGGCAAATCGCATGAGTGCTGGCTTTGTTCCCATGATTACTGGGACACTCACAAAACTAAAATTAACACCACCCTAGTCGCCCACACTTCTCTGCCAACCATCATCTCTGAGATACTGAGCTGCTCATGTTTCCTTCATTTGTTCTGGAGGTTCAAAAAATGTAATAAATTTTCTCTCCTTAGAAAAACTTTTAGCAATGACCAGATTGATAGAGAGCACAGCTAGGATACTTTGTGTGTCAAGGTATTTTTTGTTACACAGTTCTTAATCTAAGAAAGAGACATAATGGCATATTCTTATTCCTTTTCTGGGATAGTAAATGTGCTCCGTTATTGCCACAGTAATTGAGTTAGGCATTGTTACAAATACAAAAGGCTTTGAAAAATCAATAAGAAAACCTTTTAAATGTTTATCTGGTGAAAAGGTGGAGCTGATATTTATATAATGTCCTTCTCTGCAAAATAAAACCTGTGTTCCCAGGAAGAATTGTGCTTTATGCTCCTGTTGCATGTACAGTGTTACACAGAGGCAGTGAATTTGCACAAACTTCAGAGTGCATTCACTGTTGTTGGTGTGGTTCATTTAATACTTATACTTTGAGCAATAGTGAGGTTATGCTCATCTCATCCTATTGACCTAATCTAGCTGTTTCTACCATTCTAATCACCGTAACTTCTGAGCTGCAGGTTCTGTGTTTTGCTACCCTGCCCTCCTTATGCATGCAGATCTCCCACTGATGTTGCTGTAGGGAGCTATCTAAGATAAGAGGAATATTGATATTCATTAGTATCATGTGCAGCTGAGAGGAGATGTTTGAACTGGGAATATTGCCCTTCAGCTTTTGCTGTTGTACATTGCCTTTCACATGACTGAGTGCCCAACAGCTGAGATTTCATAGAGACTTGAATTTGAGGTTGAAATAATGCCACTGTGGATTTGATCCTTCTGAGAACTGAGCCACAGCTTTTATTTTTCAAACATTATGTGTAGCCAAATTCTAGTTCAGCTTTGCATATATTCAGACACACAGATTTTGCAACACCGAGCAAAGCAAGATAAGCTTTAAACTGGTTGAAAGAATTTTGGATTTCTGCTTGGAATTTCTACTTCTGTGTAATGTATTTCCAACACTGTAAGTCTTTGAGTTTAATGCCAGAGATATATTTTCTCCACTAACTTTAAACATTGCCTTTGGGAGTTGCTCATCAAAGGAGTTAAACTAAAAGGATAACTGTGATCAGGTGTTCTTAGGCTGCTTAGTTCATACAATGAGGATTTTTGTCATGCTGTGATGAGAGTTCCTGATGAGAGACTAGAAAAACCTTGCTATCATTAAAATTAAAATCATGTATGGCTACCTCAGCTTGAATTTTATAGAATGTTGTTTTCTACTGAGCTTTAACATACTTTTAAGTTGCATTTTTTTTCTTTGTAAAGTGTTTCAATATAATTTTTGCGTTTTTTTGGAAGATACAGGAAGTCAACTCCCTCAAACCTTCAGCATCAGAATGCACTAGGGTTGTCTGAAAGCAACTCTATGCATTGCAGTTCTTTCAAGCATGTTAAATGTTCGTATTTTTCATGAACAGTTGTCAGAACTGGGAAAGTATAGTCCTACAAAAAGTTTTATTAAATATCTGGATTACAAGCTGTAAAAGCCTTTGTTGGTCTAAACTTATGTGTGATATTTGACCAGAAAAACTAGACACACCCATTGTTTGAAAGCAGTTTTTATTCCTGGATAAATTAAACATAGTTTTCTTTCTATTTTAGCAACTATTTAAGTTGCTTTAAAAAATAATACATTATTAAATGAATTAGGGCTATTTATTGATATTAGCATGTTAGATTGAGAAACAATTCTGGAGTCTTTTATTGTGATTCTGTAGTTTAAGGAAAGTTGAATCTTATGCTGAATAAATTCCTACTTTACATGTAGTGAGGACAACATAGTAAAAGCACAAAATCTGTTTTACTGGCTCAGAATAGCTCTCTGTCTAACGTGTAGCCTGTCTGTAAGTACTGCGTGGAGCAAATGGTTGAGAAAAGGCTACAAGAAACAAAGCAGGCATAATCTCCTCTTGCACCTTCCTACTTTTATCTCTCACTGTGTTACAGAATCTCTGAGCTGGTGATGGTCTCAGGATCACTGTGCTCTAACTGTCCTTTATAAATGTGTCTAATTCCTTTTTAGAGTCATTTAAACTTTTCCACCCTCTGGGAAAGGTTTCATATTCCATTATCATATCCCTTTACATGATATTTCTCCAGCAGGAGAACCCTAGCCCACAAAATCTCACATTGTCAAATGAGGTATTCCAAATCTCTGACAGCATTATCTATCCCCCCTGCACCTCTGCAGCTTCTGCTACCTGGTTTTTTGGTTGAATGACCAGAACTACACACAGTACTTAGGGTGTAATTGATGGTATAATGGTGTTTCCTGTTTTAGCTTCAGTTCTTTTCTTGACATTGTGAACATTATGATTGCTTTTTGACTGCCCATGGGCTTAAGCTGGTGTCTTGAAGATTTTTTCTCTGAGTGTTAATACCTACTTTACAGGCCATCATTAGGTATGTGTGTACCTACAGTTAGCGTTCTGTTTTCACTTTCTGCATTTCTTTGCATTTACGGAGATTAAAATTAATCATCCATTTTTACACTCAGTGTTATGAGATTGTTCTTCAGGTTCTCACAAGCAGTTTTAATTTGATTATCTGGAATAAGCTTTCTGAGTCTTTCATCAATATCTCACCATCAGAAAAGTGACTTCAGAATCAAAAGATCTTGAGAAGGAATGTGTGGTAATTTTTATTTACCCTCTTTATGCTTGATCCCTTAAGATGATTATTTGCATAATTTTATTCACCAGTAAAATGGACTAAAACTGTGCTAAAAGAGCCACAAAGAGAGTTAATACAATTATCTTGTTTCTGAAACAGAGGCTCTAGGATTGCATGGTAACAACAGCTCCATTTAATTAGCTGAATTTAATTACTCCACAGAAATGAAACCAGCTGACCCAACTTAGCAATGGAAAGGTGGGGTATTGAAATCCAGAGCTGGACACAGGGACTCTTTGTATCTGTAGACACCTCCAAAGAGTGTTTCACCCCACCCTTAGCTTTTATTCTAAATGAGATGGATTTTCCTTCTGACACCCCTGTCTACCCAGGTGGGTCTGAAGGGAACCAGCAGGGATCGACCCTGGGTGAGAGAGACATGGAAGTCTTTGAAGTACATGGGATGCTTTTCACTTCAGTCTTGGCAGTCTCCAAGAAAAGTCTTCCACTTTATAGGTCCTGAGGCAGCTAGGTTGGGGGATGGACAGAGAAATTTATTTAATGTGGGATATCCAGCAAAACTGGTCTGACAAAGCAGCAACAGCAGGCATTACCTTCCTTTTCTTCTGCAAGAGCCTTTTACACTTGTCCTTTATTCTTATGCAACTCCTGTTGATGCTGTGCTACTGAAGAGATGTGTAAAAGGTGGACAACAGCCAGATCTGCTAGGGAATAGGCTTCTGGCTTCACTTGATTGCTTTGAGGATGTTTTCTAGAATCAACTAGGTGTTTTGTTCCTAAAGGAAATAGTTATGCATGGATAGAGCCTGGAGTCAGGACTGTGCTTGGTTAAAAACTGCAGGTAAAGGGAAAATTTTGTTTTATATATATATATACACATATACATATACACACATAATTTTTAATTTTTAAGTTAATTTTCCATGATATTATCTATCCATCTAAGGGCTTTGAAGAACTTGAATGAAAAAATAAAGTTTAAATTAATTTCATCCAAATTTTGAAATGTGATGCATCAATACTGTAGTATCATTAAAAATGTTACACTGTTTTTCAAGATTAATCGTTTTAAGAATTTCAGGAAATAAAACTTGTAGCTTGAGAAGATTTTGCTGCTGTGTTATATCTACTTAGTAACCTTAAATAGCACAGAGAATAGGAAAAAGAGAAGAGCACTTGGCATTAAGGGAACCTTTTGAGAAATAATGCTAATGTTTAATTGCAACTTGGTGACCCAGTACCTGAGTTATTTTGGCTTATTAAGAGTAAAAAATACTCAGAAATTCATATTCATTTGTGATATACCAGCATCACAGTTAAGTGAAACTCTCCTATATCTTGGAAAACTGCAGGACACTGCATCTGGGAGTTTCTGAATAATTTACCTGAAGTAACGAGTATCATCATGTGATGCTGTATCAAAGCAACTGCACAAATGAAAGCCAGCTGGGTACAGCCGTTGTATATCACGTAGCTGCTTGAGTTGTCTCTCTGGAAAAATTAGAGAACATAATGAGCAAAATTAGAAAACCTGGGGAGCAGCCTCCTTGGATACCAATTAGCAAGAAGTAATTTGATTAGTGTGAAATCTGTGAAAGTTCATTATTTACAAAGTTTCGTAGTGTTATAGGAAAAATACATGTTTACATACACACATCTATTTATAGAGCATGGACATAAAAATGTATAAAGTATGAGATGAGTACTAGATGTACTTATTTTTCTGTACCAACTTTATGAAACACTAATAGAATATTGGCTGAAAATCAACAGAAACTTTTGGGTTGTTTCCCAAGAGGCTTTATACAGTGTCACTAAAAGTAAATGCTTCAAATACAAGATCCAGGAGAGGCTGACAAAAGAGATTTGCTAAGGAAAGATGCATAGCTCTATTAAGTGTTAGGGTGATGCTTTTATGAAGTGGGTCTACTGAAAGTGCCATTTGTGCCCACTCTGCCTGATGCTGACTAGGAATACAGAAACATTACGTGCAGAACAGAGAGAAGGACAGACCTGCAGGATTTTCAGCAGAGTCAATGGATGCTGCAGCTGGCCTGCATCTCTCAGGATCAAGCCCTGCTTTAAACATTATAACTGCTTTTACTAGCTTGTCTCCTGGTCTCCTGGTAAATCTAAGATCAGAACCATCTAACAATGAAGTCATTTATGACACGTTTTGGATCCACAGTTTTAAATCACAAAACCAATTTGAGGATCTATTTGTGTCAATGCCTTTTGTAGCTATGGCTAATTGTTGTTTTTTTTTCTGAGAGACATGGGAGAAATACTGCTTCATAAGGTTGTCATTAGCCTGAGAAAAAAGAGGCCATTGATTAAAGGCATGAATAGAATGGCTTGTAAACCAAATTACCCGTTGGGGATTCCCGAATGGCCAGGGCAAAGCCTGTCTGATCTTAGCAAAACTCTGCATTGCAGTGGGGAACTCTCTAAAGGATGCATTATCTTGTGATGTTGACCTTAAAATCAAGTCTTTTTTTGAGGAAATAAACCAAAAGTCTTTAATTTTCAATAACAGATTTGTAATATGCTAATTCAAATATAATCCAAAAGCAGAAAAAAAATTTAGCAGTTCACAGTGACAGTTATTTTATGTATGTTTAGGTACATGTCTGCAGTATATGAAAGCAAGGAAAGGATCCTTCTATGGTACATGAAATGTGAATATTGCATCATCATTACACAGGAATTTGAAAGGGGAGGACTGCATAACAGTTCTCTTAAATATACTAATATAAAGCAATGACACTCTTAAATTGTAAAAAAAACAGGAAAAAAGTACATTGAGACAGTGCTTTGTTTCTTTTCATTGAAAGATATTTTATAAAAATATTCTTTTCAAATGATAGTGCTGTTTGACAGACATTAAAAATGACAAAGTGGAATCTTGAGGTATCCAAAGACCGACTGACACTGTTAAAATTCAGTTTGCTAAAAATATCATACAAATATTAAATGTGTATTGGAACATTCTTATGATTTACTGAATTTTGCTAGCTAATATCTTTCTAAAGGAATAAATACTAGTATTTCATCTTTCATTTGAAGTGGTCCATTCCATATACATGTACAGAAATGTGCATCATCAGTACATCAACTTGTTTACAATTTAATGATGAAAGGTAAAATTAAAAGAAAATCAATTCATAAAAGCAATTTACAATATTTACAGGCTGAATTAATCATTTTACTATTTGCTTTCTTTTGGGTTTTTTTTAATCATAAAAGGTAATTGAGTCAAAATGAAAAGGACAAAAACAATCTCTTTTACAAAATGTAATTTGACCTGTAGGTTTTGGACCATTACAGAAACACAGATGCCTGTAGTGAAGCTCACACTATTATGATTTCTAGAATGTCATATTTTAATGATTCTAGTTAATTTCTATATCAGTGATGAGAAAACAGGGCTTTCATCACATGAGTGATGTGAAGCCTTGTCAGTCTCATCCATTAACCTTTCAGGAGAGCTTACATCAGCTAGCCATCAGTAGCACTTTGTGGCACCCAAACCTTCACTGAAATCTTAAAATTCATTTATCAAAATTACTAGTTAGCATAGATGGACAAAGCTCAATAACACATTTTGAAGAAATACTTTTAGAGGAGCTTTCATCATACTGTCCCAAGAACCACAAAGTATCCTTCCAACTTCCCCTTTGTGAAAGATGAGCTTGGTAAGTGGTTCTGCAACACCTCTGTTAGAGCACACTGTCTATTCTGCAGAGAACTGCTGTAATGGTTGATGTGTGAGGAGCTTTTACCTATTTTGTTTTCTTCCTGGATCCCACCATTGATGCTGTTCTGTACTACCTCTTTTGCCAGTGATTGGATTCTGAGTATTCTCTGATTTCCATTCCCTCCCCTGGAAAGGCAAGGCAAAACAAAGATATAACATAGTCTACTGGCTACTGGAATTGTTAGCGTTAAATGTTCTATCACCACTGGGCTGAAAATTGAGTTATTTATTGTCAATTTGAATGCCATTTTGGAGTTCCACTACAGTTAGCGCTGCACTACTTCCATTATAAAATCAATTTCCTGAAGATGCCTATCTCCGTTGGTTTAATATATACCACACTGAAAGCTGGCATAGAGGACTTGGTGCTCTTCCAAGGTAGAAGTATTGACTGCTGAAGAGGAGGTGTAGTTGAAATAGGAAAAAGCAATAGATTTCCCATGTTTCAGACTGGCTGATGCTCTCCAAGCCTAAAGGACACATCTCAGTGATTTTTTTACTTAAAGTACCCATTCCCACTTTAGCTATTTGGGGAACAGCTCCCAGTCTATCCTGTCTTTCAAGAGGTACCTCCTGATTACAGCTGTCGTTTTTATCTCACCTCTGGTTGTCCTTCAGTGAGTGTTTTCCCAGGGATGTACCCTAGACTCCAGCTTCAGTAACCTCCACTGCTCCCACACTGAGCCCACGGAGGGCCAGAGTCCTTTCTGGGGTCACAGATATGGGCAGCCTGGCCCAGAGGGACCTGTGTTTTCCTGGAGTGCCCTGTCACTGTAGGCACTCCCTGCCCTGCAGAAGGGAGCTGCTGTGCCCAGCTCTGAGCAGCCAGCTTGGTGTGCTGCCAGCAGAGCACAGCAGGCTCAGCCACCCTGTGCTCAAAAACCGGGTCACCTGTATCCTGCAGATTTCAGACTGGGAAATCCCCACGGCAACAGAGAATATAAAATTTATTCAGCATGGAGAAGTTTATAGCTGCCTTTGCTTATGCTCTGGCAATGTCACTGCAATCACAAGGTTACAGGAACAACAAGGACACTACATCATGCTATTAATATATCTGGTTTGGGGCTTTTTTAAGAGGATTTTGCAGATTTAACAGTTTTATGTGCCTACAGATACTCTTAGTCATGGATTTATTAGCATATTTTTTTCTCTTTAAGTATTACTAGATATATCTTCAGAAATGGGGTTTAAACCTGTCTTTTTTGAGGTAATTTAGTGTGTAGTAAAAGCCCAACTTTTCTTCCTTTAGGCTAGAGGGCTACTTCAACTCTTAAACTGTTTATCATCCTCATAACCTTCCTTTACCTCATTTCTATTCATCCTATTTCTTTTTCCATCTCTCTTCCCCTCCTCACCCTTTAAGTGATCTTAGCAGATGCTAAAGATGTCAGGCTGATAGCTCTGCAGATACAGACTCTTTATCAGACTTTAAAGATGTTGTTAATTCAGGAGTAAGCAATGTCAGTCCTACAGCACAGATTATCTGTCATGGACTTTACTCAGGCCCCTGTTTAGAGAAGGAAAATCTATACACCACGTTCCTTATCTTCTTCAGTGGTGACTGCTGAAATATTTGCAGATTGACCACTGATGATGAATTAGTATGTAACAGGTGTATGCTGCTCTGCATCGTGTCATTGTGTCAGAGCTCCATGTTTGATGGAGTTTGGGCTGTTAACCAATTACAGTCATGGTTATTTAGTATTTGCACCACATAATGCCCCAGATAACCCACTATAAATTAATCATTAAAATAACAAAACTGAAAGCCACAAATGCTAAGCTAATTAGAAAAAAAAACTAGGCACAATGAAAAAGGAAGGAAACAGTGATTCTTTTATTATAATTTATTATTTTTTCCCCTAATTCCATCATTTTATAACAGTTTAACATTTATGTATTTTTCTTTTGCTGTGCGTCATAAACCAGGCCTATTTTCTCCTGCATTCTTTATTTTTAATAACTTCAGCCTATGTGTTTCCTTTTTTTTAAATTTGTTAAATTCCCTTTTTCTGCTTTCTGCTTTTCTTCCCCTTTTCATTAGGCATTTGCCCGTCATCCCTCTTTCTGTGGAGTTTATTCAAACTCTAAGCCCCCATTTCTGTAGCATGCCCTTGGATTTCTGGAGGCAGGCACCTCTGCCCAGGCACAGACCAGTGAGGTACAAGGAACTGCAGATGTCATTATGCTGCAATGATTTTGTGTGTATGTAAATTGTTTTTTTCTCTCTGTAATTATTTTTTCCCCTAGATCCTGGTTGGGTTTTTTCCCTTATCAAGGTCCTCAGACAGAGGATGTCTTCGTTAGACAAGCAGCCATAAAATCCTTCTGTAGGGAAGGAGGCTGCATGTTTACAGTGTTGGACATGTAGAGTAGATTTCCACTCACTGGACCAAATTAAAACCTAAAAGGTGATTTTAGCTTTGCTAGCTTCCCATTCCATCATTTCAAGGAAATATCTTGGATTTAGGGAGTATAAAGCTAACAAAAACTACCATTGTTTATCAAGCTACTTGCTCTAGTTTCAGGATTATCACCTTCCAAGAAAAGAAAACCTATAGTCTTGTTCTAACAAAAGATAGATGAATGCATTACTGCATGAAGATAATCCTTACCAGTTCCTTTTATTTCTTTAAAAAGACTGTTGAAAATCATCACTAAGAAAAACACACATATCAGCCTAGAAATTTGAAATATCAGTTCAGAAATCCACCATCTTATTAAAATCAACTTTTCCAGCACTTGAGGTGTTACTGTACACCATTAACAATATAAATTTAAATTTAGAGCTTGGCAATTGGCAAAAGAGAGTCACCTGCTTGGCTGTTATGTAATGACATGTCCAAAGATATTGAGCTGTTAACTTAAACCTTTCCTGTTATACATCTGATAATCACTACACTAATATTTGTATAAATTTGCTGTGCAACCTTGGCAGGGTGGGGGTGGAGAGTGATGGCTGTATTTTACTTTTTGCTTTTAAAATTGTTTTTTGCAGCAATTTAATTCTGCAAGCACTGTCGTCTTTTACTGGAAAGATTTGCTTTGCTGTCTGGTCCTAAACTCTAGCTAGCCCTAACCATCTAGTCCTTCCTTAAGGTCATGTGTATCAGGAGTTTGAGGTGTCTTACTGGAAATTCCTCACACCCAAGGTGTGGGTGCAGTCTGAACCCACATATGCTTTTGTCTTTGCTATTCCAAAATGCATCCTGTGGCTATTGTCAGACTGTGGGGGGATTTAGCAGTAGAAAGCTGCACCAAAATCTTTCAGGCACTACAAATACCACTGTTCATCATCAACCTTTTAATTGTCACTTAAACTTGAGCTACTCAGTAAATGGTCAGCTTTTAGTCACTTAAAAGTGCAAAAATCCTATTCCCTGCTAAAGATGGTTAGAGTTAACTTGTTAAACTTTGCACCTGTATGAGGGAAACTGTTATCTGGCAGAATCATGTCTGAAGCTGGCGCACGAGCAAAGATTTGACTGTACCTTGAGTTTCTTCTTAGTTCTCCAGGACTGCCCAGTGCTTCATTCTCTACAGAGTATCTAAAAATACAGTTGGGCAAGGTGTCACCTTCGTGAGAGAAAGGACTTCATCAGATGATTGATAATGGCATCCTGGCATAAGGAAACAGCTTTATTAAGTGCACAGACAGGACATGTTTTGTCAGCTCTCCCCTAGACTTGCAGCACAGACCCATCCTTAAAACTTCTGACAGAAGACTTTTGAAAACCAGGCCTTTTGTACCAGGTTCTTTATCACAACGAACTCTAATTCAGTAACTTAGTGTTCATCTAAATGCATACTACAATGAATAGTCAATCATTTTTTATTTAATAATGTAACATGTCGTTTTTCCCGTTTGCCACTTGCAGCTGGCATTTTTGCAATACGTTTTATTTTTCAGACGTCTTCTAGTGAATCACCAGATAGAGCAGCTGTGACAGCTGTCCATTAATTATATCTCTGTATTAAAGTCTAATGAAAATATGACTTTCAAGGGAAAGTCTCCAGTAGTGCCCAAGCAGCAGCAGTTAAACCAGCACTATCTGGTAGTTGAATTGATGGTTGATTAAATATTTGTATAGAGATTCACATAGCTGTATTAACCTCAAATATTATTTATGAACAATTTGCCTTTGGGATTAGAATGAAGAAAAGCAATAGTTTTTATGTCTCAGTAGTAATTAGTATTGCCTTGATGCACATTTGCACCATGCCAATCACAGGCAATCCAAAATCAACTACATGTGTGCCATGGCCTTTCCCTTGATTTAGGCCAAGCAGAGCTTCTGTATTTCAGATAGAGGAAAGTAGATAAGCTGCCTCATTTTATCTACTCCAATTTATAAAAAAGTAAAAAGAAAATAATCAGCAAGGGTTTAGAGATCTTCTAAGATATTAAAAAGTGAGTTTTGTGCAAGATGGAAGCAGCTATTTGGCTTCACTGGAAGCAGAAACTGAAATCAGAAGGCAATACATAAATGTGTTCATAATTTTGTATCACAGCTTTCCGTGGTCTTGTGACTCCCCAGTCAGTGTCAAGTGTGAAGTCAGATAGGATCAGCCTGGGGGACACATTGTTAACCCAAACAGCAGACTCTCCCTGTGGGCTGGGGCTGGAGAGACCCCCACAAGCTGCAGTCATTTGAGGGGGGCAGAAATGAGGGGACTTTAATTATGCAGACACCTACACAAGAGATGTTCGGGTCTTGGAGGGATTCCCAGGAAGATACATAAAAGCCCAATTCAGTAGATTTCTATTGCAATCTCATTCAAGAGTTGATAGACTGAAGCTTATGCTGGGGAGGAAGACCTGTTTCATTGATTACTAGAACTTTCTCATCATCTGTTTTGTATGATTCTGACCTTTTCCTAAATGAAATGGAAACTTTTCAATTTTCTCATTGAAAATAGATGCAGGTGCTGTCAGCAAGAACCATAGACATACCATTTCTGTCAATTTTGTGATTTTCCTGTCAGTTTTTTCTTTTTGTTACTGGTATGCCATAATGCTGACAGCTTTTAGTCTTTGAACAAAGCCTAGCAAGGAAGTTTCTGTTGAAATGTGATTATTCCTTTCACTGAGATAGATGCGGACTAGATGTTCCCACTTCTGATTCTGTAACAGTGCTCCTGAAACTGTCACCCTTCACCTTCTTGGGGTTTTTCAGATGCCAAATATTTTCTAGGGTCTGGCAGAATTCCAGAGAAAGTGCTGCTGTGTTCGTGCTGAAATCATCATCAGACTTCCTGTGTATTTCAGTAGCAGTGCATTCAGACATAGATTTTTGCTTACCACAAATACAGAATATTGCTTCACCTTGTAGTAATTTTTCTTTCATAAGCCACAAAAATGAGGTTCACTATGGCTATGTTTAGAACCCATTTGTCTTTAAATGCTAGCCTTTTTCTGTTTTTCCTAGTGGGAAAAGGTGGAATTAGTATCACAGATTTATTTCCACCAGATTTAATACTCCACAAGAAGTAGTATGTCTGTTAGTTCTTCTCTGGAAGGTTTCAGTATGCCCCAAAGTCTAAACCACTTAACATTCATCTCATCCATTGCATGGTACCCACTGCATCTCTGATACAGCAGAATTAAGTTTTCAACAGAGAGAGGAGGTATGAACCTTAGTTTTCACCCTGGCCTGACTATGAGCATGAGCCTATCTCTCTGCTCTCTTCTGTGAACTTGAATTTGTCATGGACTGTCTGGCTGCATTTACCAGGGGGAGAAAAAAAAAAGGATCTGTAGAGTTTTCTGGCAATCTGAATGGATCCAGCCTGGATATGTAGACTGCAAAGAAAATCATAAGATCAGTAATATGGTGCATTTCTTTCCCTGTCATTTAACTCAGTAATGATCAAGGAATCCTGATGGAAATACATCTGAAACCATTGATTATTAATAAATATAAACTAAGACATATTTCCTTGCACACTTGACACATAATTTCACCCTTCTTTTAAGGAAAATGAGATGGAGAAAATGGGTTGGAGAGGTGGCTAAACAAACCTAGAGGGGCTTGTCCAAAGGAAGGAAGGGAGTCCAGATAAGCAGAGCAAATAGTGGGACCTAAGGCCTTGGTTTGAGAAATAGCCACATCTGTAAGAAAGGATGCATGAAACTTTCCCTTAAGGAAGAGTTGACAAGGAAAGTTTTGTGGCTGTTGTTGTTATGATGACTTGCAAAATGCTGGCTGTTTAATGGCACATGAATTCTAAGAAATTTTATGAAAAGAAATAAGCTTACAATTCAGCAGAAGTGTCTCGCACTCCAGATCCCCAAACTGGGAAAAGGGACCTGTACTTTAACTCCCTCATCCTTGATCAGTGCCCACATAAACCCAAGTGCTTGCCCTGTGTATGGAACATAGGATGAGGCTGTCTGATATGTTTATGCAGTCTACCCCACACAGATAATCATTGCTGTTAAATTTACTGTACCTGCTTTCCCCTAACCCTGTTCCTAGCACTCCACAGAGCATCAGCCTCCGCCGTCTGCGACTGAAGCCCAGCTTTTCAATGGGGACGTGGCCCTTTTCCCTCCAATCCTTGAGAACAATCAGACACTTCATCCAGCATGATCATGTCAATATATGCCAGCTTGTGCTAAATGACCTCCGGACCAGCTGATATTTTATACTACATGGTCACCCAATATTTGGAATGGCTCTAAATTTTTTTCCACTATGTTTTGATGCTGTTGGAAACACAAACTTCATTGAAACAATGTATTTCAGATATGAACATGGGCATTAGAAGAATATGATTTGTATCTCATTCACCTGTAATCTACAGCCAGTAATTCTTGCCAAAATTGTAACCAATAACGATCAATACTATCTCCAAAGTGATTGCAT
Source organism: Illadopsis cleaveri (assembly GCA_013399915.1). Lineage (NCBI taxonomy): Eukaryota > Metazoa > Chordata > Aves > Passeriformes > Timaliidae > Illadopsis > Illadopsis cleaveri. Next base: position 50,301 of record VXBB01005716.1, read on the forward strand.
GTGGCAAATACAGTTTCTTGATACTAAATTTCAGAAAAAAATATTTACATAGTGTATTCATAGTCTTTCCAGTTGATTTCATAGGGTTTATAAATAATCCCTAGGCTTCTTAAAATATTTTTAGTCTTTAGAATCATTACTTCTTAGATTCCTCCTTTAGATTTCATCTTCATCACAGAAGCATTTATGAGTATAAGTACCTCTTCACAATTCCTTCCATGTTCTTTATCTTAGGTGAGACAAAATGCATTCTGTAATAAAAGACAATAGAGATAAATTATAAAGTGTTTCTAAATCCTAGTACTGTCAGTGGTTTTAAAATAAGGAAAGTAGCATTATTCTTAAAATTAGTTTTCTCCTGTTTACCATTCTTTCTCTTTCTCTGTCTAAAGAATTAATCCATTCCCCTGCATAGCTGCCACTGAACTAAGGATAGCATTTCCACATTCAGCTTTGTTAACTTTAAAATACATGTTACATAGGCTGTCTGGAGTTGATAGAGGTCCTTTTCCTCTGCAGTCTCAGAACCCCAAATCTAATCAAGTCGTGGAAGTCCTGGGGAAAAGGCCAGGATCCAGTAGTACTAGGGAACATGATGGACAGCAACTGTGTAAAGGAGAGTTTATTAGTTAAAAAAACCTCCTGTCTTCTTTTTTAATAGTTTCGAGAAGAAAATTTAGAGCAAAAACATTGAAGGACTTACTCCAGTTCAGAAAAATTAAAGCAGACTTTCCACTGTGATTCTTCTAGTGCTCATTTTAGATTTTGAAATTTGAAATCTGCAGAGTCTGCAAGGTAGAAAAAAAGACTTTATAACTTTTCTGTACATCAGTTCATAATGTGATGATTCAGACTATTGAAGGAAAAGAATTCTTACAAAATAATACAGAAATAGATACAGAATATTTATGTTTATGTATACCAACAAAAGATCAAAATATTTGTCCAATTATGCAGGAAAAGCTTTCTTTTGGATAAAAAAGCAGAAAAAATACTTTCTTCTCTTTTTTTCTTTTTTTTTTTTTTTTTTTTTTTTTTTTTTTTTTTTTTTTTTTTTTTGTAAAAGTTAAAAAATAGTTATTTTTGGTTTATAAAACCAAGAAAATACTCTGAATAGCTGATTTTTTTGTTCCTGATCTTATTGTTGAAAATGCTGATTTTATAGAAAATGTATTATAATTTACCTTTTGCTGTGGGATTGAAAATTAGTGGGCTTAAAGTTTTTTATGTTTAATTGGAAATGGCATAATATTTTTTATGAGCTAGTTTAATTCTGTATGCACATTCAGTTTTTCAGATATTTCTGTTGTCCTGAGCTGTACAGAGAAGGCAAACAGCTGGTAGTTCCTGCTGTTTGGATTTTCTCTCTGGGGCAGAGCACCTTGGAATGCCCAGTGAACATTGAGTGCAGAGATATTGACAATGCCAGTGTTTAAACCACATTGTGCATTCTGGTCTAAGCACTGTATGCACAATATTAGATCCTGTAGCCCTGAACAACATGTTTTCTTAAATCATGCTGTATGGACCTAGCTCTCCATGCCTAGGCATGTGGGATATTTCATAACCAATGCTTCTAGGTTAGTTACACATCACAACAAAAGAGAATTCTTCTGGCACTATAAACAGCTCTGGTTTAAGCAGACATCAAAACCAGAAAGTTTTCTATCTGAAAAGCACATGCACTAGACTTCTCAGTGAAGAAATCAGTGTGTTTAAAAAAACCTGTGTATTTGTTAAAAACACTGGGGGTAGAGTCTTCCTTGAGAAATAAATAACTGGAAATGGAAAACAAATCCTGTCTAGTTCCTCACTGTGATTGTTAGCACTTGGTGGTATGCCGTGTTGTCAGTAGAGAAAAAAAAATTCAAGTAAATGCATTACAAACATTACTGTTGTGCTTTGGTGGACTTGCTGTATTGAGTTTTGCAGTCTTTATTAATACACTTTACAAAGGATAATGGTAATGTGTTGTCTGAACTTGCCACTTAAGAGACTAAAACCACAGTTAAGAGAGCAAATAAGAATTACAATTATCCCTGAGTGATTTAGGCCAGTGTTTCTGCATTATTTGCTAATCCACTGAACAATAGAAGCATCTTTCCTCACAAAAATCTTGTCTTTGAGGAAGTATTACTGATTTACTGTTCCAAACAGTAAAAATTAAATCAAGAAAAATGCTCTGTGTAATTTTTGGCTAATTTTGAGTTAAAAAGGGGAGAAAAACAAGAATGTTATGAAGTACATGAACCTTGATTAGAGTTGGTGTAGAGCTGTCTGGCTCTTACAAATCTTTAAGTCTGGGGTCTCCACTCTTGCCATAAAAAACAGGTCAATGAGGGATTTTTAATATCAATGTGAATGGTGGTTCTGATGATTTGTTAGAGGACACATGATTTTTTCAGGCTCTCCTGTCCCAGTGATAATTTCTGCTGAGATTATGAAAGAGACATGAGACTCACCTTGAATCCCATAGCATTTATGGCACAGGTAAAGGCACACCAGTGCACTCAAAGCCCACCCATTCCAGTATACAAACTGAAGTGATAAGTGTGAAAGAGCTCTCCACCCATTACAACATCTTCAGTACTCCAGTTCCTCCCTGAAAACTGGGATTTGTTCAGAAGTGGCTGCAAAGAGAATAGAATGACATCACTAGCTCCTTGTCTGTGTTGGGCCCTCATTCCTCCAGACTCCAAGGAGTGAATTTTGAAGACTTGAGGAAAGCAGAGCTCTGCTGTAAGAATCCACATTTCCCTTTCTGGACTTCTTCCCATCATCTCCTATACACCTTTCTCACCCCAGACTGAAATATTGATGGCTCAACTATATGGCAATGAGAAAGCTATTTGTGTGTCAGGGGACAACCAAATTCACTCAGCAAACTACATAAGGTTTATGGTAATGTTGTTCAGTGTTTTAACAGTCTCTGCAACTTAGCCACAGCAGCGGACTCTGTCACTGTACAGTAAACAAGAGCTGATTGATTTTGTAATCTCAAGAGGGACACCTGGCTTCCCATTTGACTAAAGCTCTCATTTCTTTTGCTCTAGTAAATCTTACAAGCTAGAGAACAAACAGCACTCTGGTACTTCATACATTTAAAAAAAGAAAATCCATTTCGATCTTCCAGAAGACAGAATTGTAGATGCAGAAGGTCAGCAGTGCAAGGCACTCTGGCACTCTGTAACACCATGCTCTTGAAAAAGAGCTTTTTCTTTTTGATACAGCCAGGACAATTTTAGCATCTGTGTGATATGAACTGTGTCTTCCTCACTGCATGCATGTTCCTTTTGTACAATCCTATTTAAACGAACAATGAGAAATAATTTTTGTAAAACCAAATAAAAAAGGAGGAAACGAATCTATAGGTGTTAGAGAGTATTGTAAAATTTATGCATTTAAAAGAAAGCTGAGTTTTCCATAAATTATTCTTCACGTGTTTAGAGTGTTCTAATATTGCTTTCTTCTCTCCTTTTTTTTTTTTTTTTTGGTTTTTTTTTTTTTGACATACTAATTTTGAGAGGTGTGCCTGAAGTTATTTAAAAGACATGTAGGTATGGCACTTAGAGACACACTTTATTGGTGCACTTGGCAGTGCAGGGGTAATGGTTGGACTTGATGATTTTAAAGGTCTTTTCCAACTTATTGGAAAATTGAAAATTGTATGAGTCTATGGATCTATATGCCTCTTGAGGCCAATAAAACTGCCTCTTATAGTGTGTGCCCAGATTTTAGAAAGGCCACTTCTGTTTTCACCATGCCTTTTTAATGCTTTGTAATTACCAGATGTTTGGGGTCTCTTTGCAGTGCTGTTATCTTGTAATCTAGAAATGTTTTTTTTTCCATTATTTACTGTGAGTTTAAGGAAATTCAAAATATTTAGAAAGACTAAAAAGAATAACTTTTCAGTAATTCTAATTCTAGGGGAAAAGTATCTGTTTCATTTTCACATTGAGGGAGCACCTTGTTTATTTTTAAGGAGCTGAGAGCTGTCCCAGGAATTGTGGTGTTGGATGGGAACTCCCAGCACGTTCCTGAGTCCACAGGCACCAAGGCAGCTGGATGCCTGGTGAAACCACACCCACTCCTTGGGAAACTGTGCTGTGGGGGAGAAGCCGATTTGCACAAACCAGTTTTCTTTAAATTCAATGGACTCTACCCTTTCACAAAATTCAAAACTACTCCTAAGCCTCGTTCTGTTCTCCAGGCTGCACCCTGGGCCCTTTGCTGTCTCTTCGGAGTAAAATCCCAGTGCGCGTTCTGCACACCACATATCCCAACATTCATTTCAGTTCCTTGTAGAATTCAGGTGGAAGATATGTCTCTGAAAGCTCTTAGAAAACTCATACAGCTCTTAAATTTGCAATTGTGCTCAAGATAAATGCATTCAAATAATGAAGAGTTTCTTTCAGCATTAAACACGCAGGGATGAGGAAACACCAAAATTTAAGCAGCATTACCCACTCTAGTCCAATCCTTTTTGTGTGAATCAATGTATGTGTTAACTGCATAAGTTTATTAAAAAGAATTCCTGGTCTCATTTAGTATGGCAGACACCCAACACATAAGTTTTATGTTAAGTGGTTAAAGATTTGCAAAATCTTTAAGCAATTAAAGTTTATTTTAGAATGGGATGTATCAACTGTCTTAAGTTCAGTAACTGTGCTTTGTGCTATCACCTGCTCAGCCCACTTCTTTACCCATAGTCTTCCTTTAAATTTAAGTTCTACTAGCTTCAAGTGACCATGGGATTTAACATATTAGATAATGCTATTAACAAATACTTTTGTGTGTATTTTAATATGTCCACGTTCTTTGAAAGAAAATGAATTTTCTAGCAGCATTTCCTCTAAGGTGGGAACAAGTTTTGCTCATTTTAAGGACAAGGAAAGTTCTCATTGTGAAGAGCAATGACTAAATATTGCAAGGTAATTTGAAAGGAAGATCATAGACGAGTTAATTTACAGCTGAGTTATGGTCAAAGGAAAGTAGTTTTTCTTCAGCATCTGACAAAACTTCCACAGCAGCAATTGTGTTGAAAGATAATATTAAATTCTTTAAACTTCTAGTCAGCCTATCAGAGATTCAAACACTACTAAAATGGTGTTCTAGCAATTGAGGAGCACCTTCTCCGGTACTGTGTGCCCCATTTTTCTGGTGCCACTGGGAAGCACGATATTTTTCAACACACTTAATTGCAATTTGTCATAGAGCTGAGGTCTCTTCACTAGTATTTTGTTTTCATATACCAATTGCTTGCATTTTCAGTCTTGCATAGCAAAAGAAAGTGGTAATAAAAGGAAGAAAATGAAATATCCTAAGTGAGAATGTATTTTGCAAGTGTGTAAACCAAAAAATTTATATGTAATACAGAATAAAATCAGTTCTGGTTGGGTTTGTTTGGGGGGATTTTAATGCCTTTTGAAGTCAATGTCAGTTTCAAAACTCTAAGAGAAGAAATTAAAAATCATCAAGCAGTGCTATGTCCTTAATCTTTGGGTTTTACTCCTCCAGGCTGTCATTACTCGTTGATGGTCTGACTGATGTGAGCTGGACAACTTTCATGTAATTCTGAAGTACCCATTTTGACAAGGCAAAATTAGTAACATTTGCAGAGTTCTTAGCAAATCTCAGTTATATTGGCAGGCAGCATTTATTTCTTCAGCCTGGAAGTCCTAGAATTGAGGATGCAGTATCCCAAGGGAGAATAATTCCCTTCAGAGATAAGTTCATGTCAGCTTTCCCTTCAGAGAGGTGGGTGAATTTTAATTGGGTGCATCTGGGACTTCTCCCATTTCCCAAGTCTCCCTACTGCCTTCCAGCTCTAGCAGGGTCATCTCCCCAGCTCCTGAGTTGCATTTGATCCTTTGAGAAGGGCTCAGTTGAGATTTAATAAATATAGCTCGAGAAAACTGTGCCTCCATCTCCATATTTACAGCTTTAACAAAGCCACATCAGAAGCACCAATGTAAAACACACCAGCTACTGAAATGGAGAAAGGGAGCAACTTATGCAACCCTTTATCTATTGAGGTTAGATAGCCAAAAATAAAATTACCATTATGAAACTTCCAAAATTACAGAGAAACTTATTTGATCCACTTTTTTGGTTCTATACATACTCAGAAGGGGCTGCAAAAGGATTTATAAGAATCAGATCCCTTGGACTTCCCTACCCCACACTATCCTTCTATCCCAATCCCTGATTACCTCTATCCTATGTTCTCCAAACTCATCAATTAGATGCTTCCTGGTTAAAGATATTTACACATGTCAGTGAATCCAACTTCACTGGAAGCTGTTTCTGTATCGCATATTTTTTATTCCAGATTTGCAAACCTGTACTGATTAGCTATGGTCCATAGTCCTTTGCATGGAGCTGTTAGCCTTTAGGGAAGGTTACATCAATTCTTTAAAAGCTGTAGAATTGCTTTTGTTTATAAAAAAAAGCAAGGGACTGGTTTTCTTTGAAAAGAAAGTAATGCTAGTAATGCTAGTTAATGTATAGTTCTGGTTACCCCTGAAAAGGAAAAATTCTTCCAAAGCCTGTGATCCTTTACAGCAGTAAAATTTGATCTCATCTCTTTGCCCTTCAGACAGCCTCGCATCACTCCCCTAATACATTAGTAACCTTCCCCACCCAGATCTCAGTGAAATGTCAATAATTATCTGCCATCTAGAAACCCAGTACCCCACAGGAGGCTCATGTCACCTCTGAGAGTGTGTCTGAGTGAGGAAGGGAAGCAGAATCATGTCTGACTGTTTGCCAAGAATGCAGAGGAAAGCGATACCACCACCAAGAGCTCAGTTTTGTGAGGCTGGAGGGCGTGGAATGACCAGAGAGTTTGGGTATCTTGCACTGACGTCAAGGTCAAGCTGAAGGCAAGATCAGAATTAGTTCTTTTGCCATAATGGGGTTTTGCTATTCTTTCAATTTATAATATTTTTTAAATAGGAATATATCAGCAGATGGAAATGCTGAGCCACAGAGCAAAGTCAGCTGCTAAAGTATGTACCTTGGAATATATATAATATTCTCTGTTTCTTATCTGATGTGTTCCTTACTGACTTGCTGGAAAGACATTTGGGAAAAATTGCCATGCCTAGAAGTTAGGGATATCATCAAAAGAGTGCAAGTGAAAAAGATGATGTGAGAAATGAAAATTGGTATGTACAGTATTGAAGTTCAACCTGTATAAGGCTGCAAAATGTTGAAATTTCATAATGGACATCTAATTAATATTTATTGTTCTTGATGTTTGTAAGGTCTGTCTTGGCACTGGATACTCATATTTCTCTGTCTAGCTTCATCAGATCTCTGTCTCTGATCAGATCTCTAGTGAGACAGACTTTGATAGAAGCCCACTAAGTTATTCCACCACATGAAAGTCTGTGTCTTGGTAATACACATTTTTGATTGGTCAGAGCTGTTGTTTATGCTGCACCAGACGGCTCCTTTAGAGTCTCATGTTTATCATTTAATAGACTATCAGGAAGTAATTATCAGGTTTGTTTCACTTTGTCAGACTGGCTGCAGTATACTTCTATTAAGGATTCAAATAAGTGTTGAATTGTGTGTACTGCCAGTTTCCAGCTGGTGAAAGTACAAACTAGCAGAACATCTAGAAGAGAATTATCTGTTTGCTCAGGGTACTCAGTAACTTAATCCTTAGATGATTCCTTATTTCTTTTCTTTTTATACGTGAACATAACTCGTTTACTTAAGCATTGTGGTATGTCATTAATTCTATGTAGAGTCTGTAACTACCGTGCTGTTCTAATCTATAATTTAAATGAGGCTTTGCATTTGATCTAACTGAACAGAGGAGGTACCGTAATAGCTTGAAATAATTGACCTGGTGGAGCCATTTTGGAATCATTTGAGAGTAGTATGCTTGACCCTGCAACCTTTCCTCCCACAGACTGTCTAATTTCAATCTTACAGTTCCAACAGAGGCTATTAGCATGGCATCATCTCTGATTCAAGGGGACGTGAAGAATGAATGCATTATGCACGGGAGAAAAAAATTTAATCTCTTGCCCATAGCAGAATGTTGGAATTGAGAGGGATCAAAACATGTTGTTTGAATCTTGTAGCTGAGATGATGGTGGTGATCAATACAGGCACATAGACGGGATGGATGCCAATAGGTTTCCTTGTTACAAGCTGGAAAATTTAAATGTCTTGCCATTGAGTTGGTCTGTCTGAACATGTACCTTTTCTGGGAGGGGGAAGTTCCACTCTAACTGAGTAGTATTGTCCTTTTCTCTCCTTTATTCACTTGGGAGGTGCAGTTTCAGTTAAGACCACCATTCTCAGAGGAAGCCAAGACTTTGACTTGTTACATTCTCTGTCCTCCTCAGCAAGAATTTTAGGAGCAGCAGAAGAAGCAGAGCTGGGGTCAGGGACATGAACAACCATGGGATGGTTTTGGTGGGGTACCTAAAGAGCAGAGTATATTTAATGACAGAATAAATGGCTTGGGCAGGGAAAAAGGAAGTAATGATTTGTTACAGCCCTGCCACCCCAGTCAGGCTGGGCTCTGCTGACTCCCCTTGCTGTTCTCAGCTGTGGTGAAGGGACATGGGGTGTACTGCTTGTGTGTGCACAGGCACTTGCTGAGGTTAAATGTGAGAAACAAGACATGGACTTCCATATGAAATTGCATAATATGGACAAAACGAGCAGAGCTTATGAATGAAAGGGTGAGATTTACCTCACTGCAACTGAAATATCAGAGTAAAATCACACGGGCCAGTCCTTCCCCATAGGCACACCCCGCACCTGGCCTTGCTGTGTCCACTGTGTGCATTGCACGTGGCTGGGTATACTTGTGACTTGAGGAGCTCCCAAGAAAGAAATCACTTTGGGTAGACCCTCCTCTGGCCTTGGGATTCCTCATACTGAGGGCTAAATGAGTTGAAAAGACAGCATCCCCCTTAATAAATGTGTGGGCCTTTTGTGACCAGGGCCAACAGTTCCCAGGAAGGGCAGCAAACGTGCAGCAGCTGAAAACTGTACCAAACTAAAAATATATAGACTGAGGATTGCTGAGGCAATCTGTGAGTCAGCCAGGGGAAAAACGAGCTGGGCATGAGGAGTAGATTTGCCATGGAAGCTCCAGGTTGTCAGATGGGGTGTCAGGCCAGCCCCGCAGATCCCACACCTGGGCTGGTGGGCCTTTTTGGGGGTTTGGTAGGGAAAATAAAACTCATTCCTAGTGGAGGCCAGGGTGCCAAAGGCTTTCTTGACTGAACTTAATGACATCACAATTCTGCCCTTTGCCAACAAAATAACCTAAACAGCATCTAGAAGATGGAAACTGGAAAGGTGAGGGGAGTGGGCAGAGAGGCTTTGGACCTCTCAGCCTCTCATGAAGTGATGCTTCCTTAACATCATTTGAGTGAGAGGAATTAGCCCCCACAGATAATATCTGAGGCTTCAAACTCCTTTCTCTTGTCAGAGTGAAAAAAGTCCCTGATCCTGCAGGAAAGGTATTAGTGTTTCAGGCCTGTGGGGCACAGCAGGGCAGGTACTTCTCTGAGGACTCTTGTGCTTTTAAGTGGCTCCAATTATTTTCGAACTACTAGGTGGAGTGCTCATTAAGCATTTCCCTTAAATGAAAATAATGACCTACAAGGTCATGTTAATTAAGAAGCACAGTAAGTGAGTGAGAAGAGATTCAGCTAGTACAAACAGTGGGCCCAATGCTGCATAACACCATGCATCAGACCGGGTTTGTGTTCATCCTTGTAACATTAAGAATTTGTAGGACAGGATCATTGCACAAATAAAAATTGCTGCAAATCAGTTCAATCTGACAGAAGCCACAGGCTCATTATGTGGCCATAAGCAGTATCTGCTTTTAGATCATACTGACCAGAGCACTCTGGCTTACTGTGACCAGGAGCAGTGCCAATTTACCCTGTTGAGAAGAAAACTTGACATATTCCAAGACTTCTACTCGCTTTTCAGAGTTTGTCATTTGAACTGGTATGGTGCAGGATCATACTCAGTGATGAAATTTCACAGTTGAATCATCATATTTCAGCTACAAGTCCCATTAGCTTCAGGAGGCTCTGGCTGTCAGGCACCCTGTGACTCCAATTAGAACAGCACAGCCCAGGCTGGGCATGGATTTCTCCTCTGTGAACGGCTTTAGATGTGCTGAGTCTCACATGTTCTTGCCACACATTTAATAACCCTCAGCTCCCCTTGCCCCACAGCTCCTCTCTCAGACTGTCTCAGCTCAGCCTCACCGTGTTCCCATGGGAAGCCGACCCGACTGCTGGATCTGGGATACACAAGAGCCCGGCACAGGGAAAGGCTGTAGAGATGCTCTGCAGCCAGGGGCTCAGAGTCACACACATGCCTGTGCTGCCATGGGTCCTGCTGGGCAATATTTCGGTGACCAGCTACTGCTGCATCCCTTTCCCTTTACACAACAAACCCTTCACAGAACCAGTATTCTGTGTCACTGTGCTCCCTTATCTAACATCAGGAGCCCAGGAAATTGACGGGATATGGCTCTTAGCATCCCAGATATTTCTACTTTGGGAAGATGAAGCATACATGCTGTTACCAGGATGACAAAAACTTAAAATCAAGAGCCCTCTCAGAGAGTATATAGGATTGTTGTAGCTGACAGGCCCCTATGAAAATCAAGGAAAATATGTATTTGGGCCTAAAACTGCAGGAAATTAGCTTTTAAATTTAGGTCTTACTTTGGAAAGGAGTTAAAAGGCTCATTTTGTAAATGCCTGCACACACCCATACATTCCACTAAAAAGGTACCAGAGCGTGGTGGAATATCCTTGCACATTCGTGTGTAGTAAACACTGGTTTTCTTCTGACTATTAATAAAACTTTGTAACAGCAGAGGAGTGACACTGGTTTTAATGCATTTATATCCTAAAGTCTTTACTTTTTCCAGCCAAACAAGGAGTTATTAATTAAAACCTACACGTTAAAAAAAAATAAAAAATTAAAAAGCAGAAATTAAAAAGTCTGGCATTTGAGCAAATTGAATTACCTCATGAAATATTAAGATGTTGTGGTGGAATTTTGTGCCTCATGTTACAATATTGTGCCTCTTGCCATTGCTTTTAAGTCACACACATGGATGGGTACCTGCTTTTTTGTGTGCAGTAGTCAAGGGCATATCTCTTCTCAGGTGACCTGTGACAGCTCTGTTGAAGCCAGCAGAGCTCAGGCAGTGCACCCCAGCTCAGATCTGCCCCTTACCATTCACCCCCATCTGCTATGTGACTCAGTCGCACCAGAACTGCAGAGCACCTGCCTGCCTGATGTTTTTTTAATGAGTTGAACTCTTCATGTTGGGTTTGTGTCTCTGCCAGGTTCCAGTTTAATCACATATAATTTTTAGTGTGAAGTTTCACCTTGGGCTTTGAACTTGTAGGCACAGAACAAAAAGTCCTGTTTCTAGTGGAACTTGCATAAGTAGTAATAATAATAAAAAAGCTAGGATACAAGGCAAGTATTTTAATTCATAGGTTATGACATTCAGCTTTTATGAACAGGAAGAGAAATTATCCTCAGTAGACAGGAAATAATGAGGTTGACCCATATTCCGTAATAGTGCATGAAAATTAACTAAAGATTTGTGTAGCTAAGATAATGAGCACTTATATTTAAAGTTATAGCCTGGCCTAATTGCGTAAAAGTTTGTGGGAGAAGATGTGTGTGTACATTAATAGATTAGTGGCTGTCTGGAGTTTCCACTCAGCTCCTGTAAAGCAGTTCAGTATGTAATAAATCAAACTCAAATGGCTTGCTTGTAAAATGTTTGGCTAAAAGTGTCCTAAGCTGCATGAGCCCTGATTTCCCAAGAATAGGATGTTCTTTTTTAACTTTCAGATCAGACTCAATACATGATGTGTGTTTTGCAGTTATTTAAGTAATAAAATGTATTTATTTATCAGGAAGTAAAACTGTCACTAAGAAAAAAAAACCCCAAAAGCTAACTCTGACATCCTGGAACCATGAACATCAAAAATACAAATGCTAATATATATTGGGATTTGCTAATTTCTTGATTTGTCCTTATAGAAGAAATTATTTTAATTTTTAAAATTCTGATTTTTGGAAAAGCATTGTAAAAGAGAAAATAAACAGGCCCACACGAACTTCTTAGTGCAAGTAGTTTTTGAATTTGTTAGTTGTCATAACTATAGCATTTGATTGTTACTAATGATATTATTTTTGTAGTTTTGTTACACCATTTATCTGGGAATCTGGGTGGTTTATGTATTTTAACAGTGATTAATAAAACAATAGATTTTCAGTCTCATTGACTATTGAAAGGTAAAGTACATTAGAACAGCTTAGTGAAATGAAATGTTAACAAAGAAACATTTTATAATAGGAAGTGAAAACAATAATGCTAATCTACTGAAATGGTGGGAGGAATTTGGGGTAACTGAGTTTTCCCTTTGCTGTAGTAGGAATTCCACTGAACAATATGCTTTCATGTTTGTCATAAGAATGCAAGTAGCCAATCTCCAGTGACTGAAATATATATAAGTTTTGTTTGAAGAAAAAGATTCTAGAATGTAGTTTCTGTCACTTGCAAAGGAAAGCCGTCAGGGAGCAACTTCAATGTGATTATTTAAAAATTGCATACACAACAAATACTCAGCTATAGAACCCTTTAAACTGCATGTCCTGGTTTGTCTGGTTTATTGTGAAAAATAAAGGTGATTTCCAGTGCACTGTTGCTGTTAAAGACAATCATTTGGGATAATCTGAGGACAGCATATCAAAGAAACTCAGACCCACAATACTGCCTTTCGTTTTATTTGCAGGGATGTATCCTGTCTCACTGTATACTGCCTTTCTCTTTTTCCCACTTGCTGTGACTGGTGAATACTGGTGAATATCCTTTTTGCAACCTGGAAGGGAGAGTCCATCAGCAAAAGACTGACACAGACAATCCACAACATGCTGCCAAATCACAGAGTTAACAAAAACACACACACACAGAGTTTTCTTAGTGGCTATTTCTTGCAGTAGAAACCACAGTACTTGTACAGAAATCTGTGGAGGGTTTAGGTTAGTGGTCTTGATTTGCAGAATATTGTGAGCATAGGCACTCCTGTTGCTGATCAACCCTAACATTGTCACATGCTTCAGAGAGAAGCAAAGGAAGCTCAGGAGTGGCAATTAAAGTTTAATTTGAATTAGAGGAAGTTTTCTCTTGACCTTCATGAGCTTGTGATAGGGCCTCAATCTGAAGGACGTTTTTCCTTCAGTTATTATCCCAAATATTCATTATACTTACAAATTACTAAACCTGTTTTAAATCCTGTTAAGTCTTGGTGATACTCTGTGATGCTGAGTTAATCAGGTCTTACAGAAAAAATTTATTTCTGTTACTTAAATTCACTGCCTTTAGATTCCTATTTAAATGTGCAGAAGATAAGTATGTTCAATTTATTTTCTGTATCTCCATCAGTTAAAAAAAAAAATTAAAACAGTTCTGATTTTTCAACCTCCTTTGCATATAACTTGCCTCTACCTTTTTATTTAATAAAATAATTCAATTTCCTAGCATGAGAATCAATGGCCTTTCCTAGCATGAGAAACATCTGGCCTGCATTACTGCCCTGGACTGCAGGCAGACTTTCAAGCTATTTGTACACCCATTGTAGGAAGATATGTTTGCCCATTTAATCTCCTTCAGCCCACAGAAGTTGGAAGAAGCAAGTATGAAAGCTTTTTCTCTCCTCTACCTGCCAGCTGAGTTTGCAGTGGTTCATTGGTGGGTTTGGGTGTTCCAGGGGCAGGAGCCCAAGTCTGGCTCCCTGCCCAGCTTCTCTGGATATTTCTAGAAATATTTCCAATGCTTACAGGAGGCACTGGTGCTGATGGGAGGAAGGTTGGAAGTGGGCACTTGCAGCAGTGGTGTTTCCTCAGCGTAAGTGCCCTTGCCAGAGCTGGTGAGCTGCACAGCAGCTGAGTGGCAGTCAGTGGTTCCCAGGAGAGCTTTGTCCCAGATGAAATGTAATAGAGGATGCTGTGGTGCTGGGCTCCCAGCTTCATGTGTACACAGAACAGAGGCAGGAGTAATGAAATAGGAGGAGGGAGGCTTTACTGTGTCTGATCTTCCCAGGACAATGTGCAGTGTAGCTTATCCAGACTGGCTTGGACTGCAGTGGCATGGCTGGAGGCTTCTGAGCAGCTGGGACCTCCTGAACCTGTTCTTTAGTCTTGTTCCTAAGGGTTACAACATCAGCAATACTCAGAAGCACAGGATGTATCTAAAGTTCCCACTTAGAGCCGTAACACCTGAGCTGCCTCAGAGCAGTCTTTTAGAGCATTTCTGAAGGCAAGAAAACGGCTGGCTGGTGAATTCAGTCTCAGACCTTGCCTGAAGCATGCTTTTACACTACATTGTAAGTACAAGTGGTGTGGATTTGAGAATATTACATTTTGCCTGAGCTACATTTACAAGTAACTTTTGTTAGAAAAAAGTTTTATGAAGCTTTCATTGAAATTCTGATCAACTTCTAAAACCAAGTACATGTGCCATTGACCACTAGTTCTGCTGCATTTAGGGTAGCTCTTTCCCATGTGCCTAGATAAGATGGCAAGAAAAAACCTTTTGTTGTCCAAAGCATTTGGAATTTTGATTTTCTTCATAGTATTTTTCCTAACCTCTGCAAAAATATAAACTAAAACTCATTCTATAATGTTCTAAAACCAAATTAACTAGAAATATTACTGCCGCAGCTCAAGGGAAACTGTCTTATTAGTGCTGTGGAAACTGTTACAACGACTGTATACTTTCACACCTATCCAGCTGAGAAGTAAATACAATATCAAGAAGACAATTTTATTAACTAACTGTACTGTGAAATCACTATTTCAGTCTATGCATTTCTTCAGTAGCAGGAAAGACACTGGAATAGTATTAAGAAATAAAATAATTGTTGGCTGGAGCTACTTATGTACTAAAGTTGCTAACTACACTTATATTGATGAATGCTTGGGGCTGTGTAACTGCTAAGCACATTGCTGAATGAGATTAATTAACAGTATTCCTAATCTCAGGTCAGATCACCTTTTGTGGATATCAGGTAATAGAATCAGTAAAACCTTGTTATTTAGCTGTTGGGTTTACTATCAGATGGAATCTCTAGAGTTACTTTTCATGATCTGCTTTTTGATTTTATTTACTATTTCAACTACTCTGTAGTAGTGTGGTAGTTTAAATTGGTTTAAATCTGTTTAAACCTCAATGGCCAGTTATAATATACACATACAAGGGATTAAGTTGTCCGGTTTCCTTTTCTGTCACTCTGCACAGGAATATACAGCTGTTTGGCTTTTTTGACTCCATATTCTGGTCCCTTCAGAGACTCTTCAGGTCTTCTAGATGCCTTGAAAACTTGTGTCCTTGCTCAGACTAACATGATTTGCATCTTGCTATATATATAATAATTAATCTACGGCATTATCATTATGCCACCAAGTAATCAAAACTAGAAACTAAAATGTTAATCTCACTCTGCATCCTATTTGAGCTTTGAAGAAAACTAGGATTTTTATAAGTAGGTTGGTTTTTCTGTGATCGTGTCAGTGTGAAATGTATATTGAAATAAACCTCAGGTATGAAAAAAATTGCCATGTGATAATTGCCTTCCTGAATCTTACTATACGTGTGGAGACAGAACAAAACTTTGGCCTAGATAATATATTTCAATACATGAACACACACAAAGAAAAAGAGACTGTTAAATAATGCTGTTAGGATGATAGAAAAATAGTCCTGAAAATCCAAACACATTAAAATTCAGGTTCCTTGTGTGATTTCAGTTTGGGTCTTTTGTTCATATAGATTGTGATATTTTCTTTTTGTTATGTGGGTATGAGTATCTTTCACTTAGGCTCTTTCTTCCTTGAGTACAAAGGACAGAACTTTGTGTACTCTGGCATGGGTCAGAGCTCTGTAGAAGAGACTTGTGGCTGTGTGATGTTTTTGCTTCTTTTGCAAAGTGCTTGACACAAGGAATTTCAAGAAGAAATGGCCAAGTGGGGCAGTTTGAACCTTGTTTCAACTTGCTCTTGCTGAATCTAGTTCTGAAGAATTGCATTCTTACACTGCAATTTAGTGGTGTTCATTTTTTGGGTGGTCAGTTTAAGACTCTGGAACTAATCTTAAATTTTCAGTTTTCAATATAAAATTTTACTATTAATTTCCATATATTTTATTGAAATTTGAAAAAAAAGCAGGCGCAGGGGGAAAGACACTGAAATATTTTTGTTCCTGTGGTTTATCTGCAACTTTGCAAAGAGCAGCTTCAGTAACAGCCTTTCCTTCACATGAGAAGACAGCAGAGTGGATGGGTTGTGGTTGTAGACTGCTCTGTAAGGTCTGTAGGGCCTTCTGCAGCAGGGGGCTGGATAGTCTACAGCTCACAAGTGGTCCCAGCAGACAAGGAATAGTGAAATTCAAGTATCTTAGATTACGTGATCTTGAAAAGAACAAGTACTTACAAAATCTGATATTGTCACTTGTCCCTCTGTTATCTCATGCAGATATGTTTGCAGTACAGTTGTGATAAGAAGATGCACATTTCTATCTCATCAGTAGACACATTTATGCATGCTTAGAAAGGACAGGATTTGCAGAAATTTTACCTGACCAGGTTTTGAAACATTTAGTGATTTTTTTGAGTCTACAAAAGGCCCTGCTTGATGCAAAAAACATTCTCTTTAAATTCTGTTCCCAAGCAGAAACTTTCTTACAGCATTTCAAAATCAAGATCTATTGATTTTTTTTTGTTGTTGTTGTCCCAAATACATTTTTCTGAGCCTTTTCTAGGAAACAGCTGGACCTTTTCTAGGAAATAGCTGGACCACTTTCATTTCAATTTTCTATCAGAAGTTCAAAGTAAGTAGAAGGAAGGCTATGAGGGAAGTTTTCCAGCAGTTTGGTGACAGTTGTGGCCAGCGCTGCCCACAACATAAGGGTCCTGCTCTGAGGCCACTGGAAAGAAGCTCCATGGACAGCTTGTCTTCCAGGCTGATGTCCCACCCAGAAGTGTTCTTCTGATTGTCTGCAACAAATCCAGGAGAACCACCTGGGTTCTGGGCACACATTTTAATAATCACTGTTGCTACAGAATCACTGGCTAGTTGCTTTAAAATACAGTTGCCACCTGTGTGAGTGTGAATATGACCTTGGTAAAATGGGCATATTGCTTTATATAACAAGTTTCCTGGACAGTGTCTCATTTCCCTTACTTGATCAGAGAGTGATGCCACAGAACTGGTTAGAACTGAGACTTACCACACCTGGCACCACCCCTGCTCTCGTTCATGTGATCATTCATACTTATCTGACCTCCACTCCTCAATATCATGGGCTGAAACTCTCATTTTATAACTGCTGCTTTTCTGCATTGCAGTTCCTCTTTTTTTTTTTTTTTTTTCTCCAAGACCAATTATTTCTCCTTGCTCTCCACATCCTAAATTGAAGTGAGTCACACTTAAGGCTTTAAGTGTACTTGAGGAAATCCAGCTGAATTTAGTTTAAAGAGGCAAATCAGGTAGATTTCTGTCTTCTGAGAAAGTGAATTATAGAGATGTTAGCATCAGATACCCTGGCAGGATTTTATTTCTTTTGTTGGCTTTTTCTATGTTCTTTATCAAAGAAGTTTAAAACTACTGAGTTCAAATTCTTTAAATAAGATTGTTCTCTGGCATGGTTTCTCATAAAAAAAAAAGGACTGCAAAAAGTGAAGCACTGTTTCTAGCTGAGGTTATTTAAGGTTCTAAAGATGGCAATGCAATGTTGCACCTTTAACTTTAATGTATTCCTCAGTAAGATAGTACAGACTTGGTCACTGCCGTGCAAAGATTTTTTTTTCCTTTTGGTTTGATTTTCCATTGGTTTTAGAGCCATTCTCTGCTAGCTTGTTATTTCTGCAAGAGGAAAAAACTATGTCAGTGTTAAAAAGATAATACTGTGAAAACATCCACTGAATTATGAAATCATGCTTCATATGTCTAAATGTTCCAGAGTGAGACCCCCAAAGCAGTGTGTGCCTGCAGATGTACAAGATTGAATGTGTGTATATTTGGGTGTCTGCTCTGTTCAGACTCCAGTCTGGCTGCTCTTCAGTCTGCTCCTGGAGCTGTGTAACAGCATCAGTGGGGCAGTGAGCCCAGCTTAATACACCTCATTTGGGTCTGAAAATGTGGGGGGTTTTATCCATATTTTACATGCTACACTAACAATCCAAGTGCCGGAACAGTTTCCAGAGCCCTTTGAGAGATGAATTTATTTTAATACTGTTGTCATAGTTTCCTTGGTCACCTGCCATTCTCCAGAATCTCTGCTATTTGTTGACTGGTGCTTTATTACCTCATTTTGATACTGAAAAGAAGTGAAATACCATTTCTGTACTAGGCTTTCAAAGCATCCACCATGACTGCTGGTTTGAAACATTTTGTGAGTCTGTGTACTTATGATGCCTGTGAGCCAGGAATAGAACATTTCAATAGTTAAGAATTACAGAGGAGTGGAAACAAAAATGCCACAAAGGCATTGCTGTCTATTGCATCATTCAGTGTTTTCAGATGTTGATGGGCAAGAGGTTATTAAACATTCTGGTCATCCTTGCTCAGATTTACAATTTTGATATCCAGCACACATGCAATGTTTTTTACTTCCTCAAAGCACTCTAGTATAGTATCAGTACATCTGTACTGATAGAGTAGTATCATTAAAAGATTTATGCTAGCCAGTATTTCACTGCAAATTATAAGAAGTTAATCACATTATATTTTACAGGCATTTTAGAAACTAACAAAATTGTCATAGTAGTCTGGGGAAAGAGTGAAGAAAGAAATTTGAACAAGTATAAATCTTGGTTGAAATATTTCCACAGTAATGATTTTGCCTACGATTTTCTCCAATTTAGGAGAACATAAAGATCAGAATTTATCTTTTTAAAGTGTCAGTTCTAAATATTGAGAGTTTTCAGCTATTTTAGCATCAGAATCAATAGAATATATTACTTACTCTTGGAAGGTGTATTATAAAGAATATAATTGTGGTCCCTTCATCATTTGCTTCTAATGTTCATTTGAACAAACAGATTCCAGTGTAGTGAATTCATACAATATACAGTAACTAGGGCTGAGAAATTATTACCATGTAGTCACCAAATATCTGATGATATTAGGGAAAATAACTAAGCACCTAAATTAGAGGTTACATTTTGCTGCTTGCATAATGGCTATAAGCAGTTTATAATTTTTCATGTAACTAGTTATGCAAAATAATACTTTTTAAAATATTGCGATGCAGCACTTAGAAACTCACATTTTCTGTGAGGACATTTATTTCAGAGGTCAAGTTAAAAAATTTGACATAGCACAAAAATTTGCCCAATTTTCAAATTTTTACTGATATAATTTCTACTCTGTGATCGGAAAGAACAGTTTTCAGGAACAGTGCAGTGAATCACTAAATTTTCACAATTACCTCTCTTCTAATTCAGCCTTATTATTCATAAAGATGTTCATGATTGCTAGCAGTGAGAAAAGTAACAAAAAGCTGATGTGAGCACAGAAATGGCACATATTTATGTGCCTACCTGTTCCAGTAAATCCTCAATACTGTAGTGTAAGACACTTAACATAAAATGGATGTTTTGTAAATTATGTCCATCATAACCAATAAAGTCTTGATGTGGGCAGAGGTTTCCCAGTTACAGGTTTATTCACCAGACTTTCATACGTCATTGCTTTCTTAATCCGTCCTGTGCTTAATCCTTTCTACTTTGTGCACAGCCAACCAGTAAAAAATACAAAGCATGGGTAATTTTTAACCTAGTGAGAAGGATGCTCTTTTATAGGAAAATATGTGAACTCCAGGTTCTAGTCTGTTAAACAACTAATCACAAGAACTGAAAAAGCAAAAGCAAATGAAAACAATTGGTTTTAGACTGAGAACACCAGTAAGGCTGTACTTCTGGGAAATGGTGAATTTCCTTCAAATCTTCTCTGAACATGAAGCCCATGTCTTGATGGGAAGTAATTGCACACTGTGTTTAAATTAAACAAGTTTTATTCTTATGAACTTCACCCAGAAAAAATAACAGCAGCCAAATCTATCCCAAGTCTTATTTCCAGTTTCTGAATAGTTATGGGTCTGTAGGTAAATTTACTTATCATCCAACTCCATTCAGAATAAATATTTTGAAGATTAATCTTTATAATATTTTGGTCTCTAGTTATGGATATTGTGTTCTTGTAGCATCACTCCAACTTTCAGTGACAAAATTAATTGCATGGTAATTTCTCAATTTACAATACCATTGCCCACATTATTAATTGTAATTAGCATTATCTGATCCATAATCCATGTTTGGCTGAAACTCAAGGCTCTCAGAAGCTAATCCCTAAACATTTTGTGAATCAAAAACCTGGGAAATAGGATGAGTAGAAAAAATTGTACTTAGAAGTACTGCATATGAAATCCCACCAAGAATCTTTTGCAAAATTATATTTTACAAAGCTGTCTTCTGAGACTGAAGGTGGCTCTTTAAATCATGCTGAGAGTAGTGTAGTCTAGTGGTTCACAGAGAATCAGCAGTCCTGGACTCTGTCCCATGCACTGCTAGGGATTTAATGTGTGACTATGAGAAATTGCATCTTTTTTTGTGTTTCAGCATCCCCATCTGCAAAAATGAGCATAATAGAATTTGCTTAATTTATTTGAGATTTCAAAACATTGGTATATTCTGAAGAAAAGACATTATAAAGCTAATGCTTTTCCTGTGAAACAGAATTTTTCATCTTTTCCTTTTAGTATTTCTACTCTCTTGCATGAGCAAAACATGTTGTTAAAGGGAGTATTTAAAGGTAATTTCATTAGGAGCAAAGGACTTGACATTGTGCCTTTGAAAGTATCCCTATTTCTGCATTCCAGAAGTTCTTATGACAACCGTTGCTTCTGTAGGTAAAATAATCAGGAAACTAGATAAACAATACGTGCAATTTTGCTAGCTGTAAATGTCATGAGTTCATTTCTGATTAATTTCAGTGGAAGCAAATCTCCTTTCTATTGACTTTAATGTGTGCTGGCCCAGGTCCAAGGGATTCAGTACAAGCTGCAGCTACCAATCTCAAAGCAACTTTAACTATGCCACCAGTAATAACAGCTGCACATTCAGAAGCAGGTGCCATTATTTTGTCAGATTTAATCAGCTAATCTCTTGGTTTAAATATCATGAATCAAAAGCACAGTTTAAACTATCATATCTAAATGCTTCTTAACATAATGTTATTGTACTTTGTGGATATTTTGGAGTAGTGTGTAAGCACATATCAGTAGTCTTGTGAAAAAAGAAAGCTGAGCACAGAAACCAGATTTGACATTTCATATGGAAAAGATTCTGCTAAGCTGTTGGAGAATTAATTCAACTGCACATTGGGAAAGCAAGTGTTGCTTTGGGCAAGTAATTTAAAGAGTAAACAAAAAGTACCTCAGTAGTGAGGATGATGCTGCTGAGAATCATGATTTACCTGAAGTCAGCACATGAACTCTTGAATATAAGGATCCTTGCAATTCAATAAATGCTGAGTTGTAACTGGAGGCAAATCCAGGCTTAATTGAATAGAAACATATCTGCATGTCCTGGAAATCTTAGAAAAGCCAAAATGCTCAACAGTATGGCTTGGAAGCTGAAATGCCATCTATCCCATTTTATCAATTTTTCCATCTGCTTCCATCTCAGCCTGCTAAGAACATAGAATACTTTTCTAATTTTCTGTTTATCATAGATAAAACATTTTCATTACATATCTCAGATAAAAACTTTTTCAACAGTCCTTTGTGTCTTTATTGTGTTTGCTTATAAGTTTTACAGAATAAATAATTTTCAGTTACTCTGAAAACACTGTGTTTTGCCACTGCTTGACCTGTTGCTACTATAACTTTATGATTATTAATATGTACTGTCATATAGCATAAAATAGAGCCCTTTTTTGAGGTTACTAAACAAATGGGTATTAGCTGATCTCAGACCAGAACAATTTATAATCTAAGAAAACTTTTGACAACTCCAGTGCAGCAAACAAATTAAGTACCAGCTTTCAAAACACGTTGAGGGGATACCTGACTAGCTCTTAAAGGTCTTATTTTGCATGAGATGTAGCAAGATAAATTTAGTTTTCTTGCAGCTCTGTGCTGCCAAGTGTATTGCTAGACTGTTTCTGGGACTTAAGTTATGTAAATGTGGCAGCGGTGAGGGCTTGCACACTACAGAGTGTGGGCAACATTTAGTCCCTTTTGTTCAGTGGAAAAAGTACACCTCAGTTCATGGTGAGGAAAAAAACTGAGGGCTTGGTTGGGCCTGAGAAGAGACTTCAGATGAAATCAGATGAAAGAATTTAAATCAGCCATTTTGCTTTTCTGAATTTTACACCTTTACACTTAATTGGGGAGGAGTGGGAGGTTGTTTGTTTACATTCTGCTCTTTCTTTCAGCATCAGAACAGCTGTCTTTAATGAGCTGGAACAGAAATAGGTCAATAAAATGTTACCTGTGTGATTAGAGAGAACTTAATGGATATGTAAATATGATTAAAAGTCCTACAGCTTAGATTGGAATGGGATAGCATGTACAATTAAGGATTAAGGGAATACTTTTGTGAAACAGGAAACCAAATTTCTCTTTAATATTCAATTAATTTCCATGAAAAGCATTTAGATTTAAAAGATCTAGGCAGTAAAAGCAAACATTCAATAACACCTAAGCATTTTCAGAAGGTGTGTGCCTCCTGAGTAGGCTCTGTATTGAAACACGTCCTGGAACCAGAATCAAAGACTGAAGCTGAAATGGACAAAAAGAGGAATAAATACAGAGGCTAAATTTATTTCATCTATTGTATGCTATTGTACATTTCACTTTTTTGTACACTTGCATTGTCTTTCTTGTGCCTGTTTCTATGCAGTTCTTTAAGCATTTTTTTAATACTTTCGGCAAATAATTATGCAGTAATCTAGGCTATCTCAGATCTTGTAGATACTGCCAGTGTCTTCTGCCCTAACAGAATCACAGAGTGCTTGATGTTGGGAACCCCACTGAGTCATGGTCACTNGGAATGCTTGATGTTGGGAAGGACCTCTGAACCCCACTGAGTCATGGTCACTGCAGCCAACGCTGGCTTTAACCTTCCCATCCCCAACAAGTGAGTGTGACATCCAGCAGGTAGATCAATTCTCCTCTTTGTCTTCACTTGGATGAGAAAGTTCCTGCTGCACTCCAGGAATCTCTGCTGTGCTGTCCCTTCAGCAGATATTGGGCTGGTTGAAGTACCCCATGATGACCAGGGCCTCCAAATGTGGAATTGCTTCTTTCTCTAGAGAGTTTTATCTGGTTCTTCTGTTGAGGGTCTAATCCACTGGTGCTTCCTGGTCAGGCAGCCTATAGAAAACACAGACCAACCCTTACCTCTCTTTAATCCTGATCCACAAGCTATCAGTTGGCTCCTCATCCATCCCCAGGCAGAGCTCCATGCTTTCCAGCTGTTCTGTCACATAAAGGGCAACTCTACCTCCTTGTCTTCCCAGCCTGTGCTTCATAAGGGGTCTGTAAGGAATCCTCCTTCCCCACCTAGAATATTGGGTTTTGTCAGGCCAGTGGGTTTTTGCACACTGCACTAGATCAGTTCACAGACATTTAGATGCTCTAAGATCATTATTTTGGGGGAAGAATGCCATGTAAATGACTAATGTATTATTAGACTTGTGTCTGCTTTGAAAATGTAGTGGCAATGACACCTTGCTGGGCTAAGAAACCCACCTACACCATCACCAAGAACCAACAGTCCTGAGAAAAGCCACTTTTGATGAATTTTGTATAAGTCACAGCACTTCTTAAGATTTCTGATTCATTTTGAATGCTAATTCAGGATGAATCAACACAAATTATTATCGGCAACATGCAATAAAAAAAATTTAAGAAAAGAAGGAACATTATGTGTGAGAAGATATATGAAATTGAAACTGAGGATCTGGAAGAAGTATCTCTGAACAGTGACTGGTTGGAAGATGTGGAGGGAAAAGAGGGAGTGAAAGAAGCAACAAAAGAAGTAGCTTGTCTGTAGAGAAACTGTCATTCCTGGAGACAAGTTGTCCACATTGTACGTTACCAATTATCCTTTATACCACAGAATGGTTTGTGTTGGAAGGGACCTTCAAAGAACATCTGGTCCAAATCTCCTGCCATGCACAGGGACATCTTTCAGCATACTAGGTTGCTCAAAGCCCTCCTCATTTCTCCTGAAAATTGCAATTCCATTGGAATTTTTAATGTGATTATTAGCCCATAGGTAATTATTGCTTCTGAAGATAAAAGGGAAACTGAAGAATCCAGTAAATACCTGGAAAGCAGAACCTCAAATACAGGGATTTTCCATCCTTTTCGTATTTCCAGCTCCATCCCTCTGTGTACATGAACTATTCAGAATTCAGCTGAAGGTTAACCTAGTAAAAGACACCCTCAGTCCAGAATGATACCCATGCATAGCAGTAACTATAGAAAAGCAAAGCACAGCCTGCCTTAATCCTAAACTTCTTTCAAGGGGAAATAAATTTTGATGGGAAAAATAAAAAGAGTCAAAATGAGAAAATCTACACTTGTATTAAAGCACTAAACTAGACAAATCACACGTTTCAAGTTTAAAAAAAAAAATTGACAGAGCAGCATATATAACACTATGATTTGATGCTACGAGGACCACTAATGTGTGGGCTGAGATTTTTTGATATAACAGACATAAGAGGCTTACATATTCTTAAGCTATTCAAGCTATAGTTCCTGGAAGATTTAATTGTAAGAAAAAAATAAATATGAAGCTACTGGTCAAAGATTACAGTAAGATCGCTAATGATAGGGAGAAAGAGTACTGAAAGAACCTGTAACAAATTAATAATGGGAAGAAAAGTGTAAAAAAAATTATAGGAATGTTGAAGGAAAAACGGGGGTGTAAATTGGTTTATTTAATTTAAAACTCTTACCTTATCCATCTTTTTATTCTTTAGTAGATTTTTTAGGGTACATTTATCTTTGCTGCCTTTTTATATGATAGTGATGGGGTGTTAGTGTACTATAATTTGCTTCTATACTGGAACATATGGCAGCACTGTCTGGTTTTGTTATCTTCATCTTTTTCGTCTTGCATCAACTGCATACAAATGGAGTTACAAGGTACTTTCTTTAGAAAATGTGAAAAATAGTTTGTGGGTGTTGTCAGTCTACTATATGGTTTGGAATGGACATTGGAAAGAGGCTATCCTTACTGAAAATTGCACTTTGACATTTTTGAAATCTGCTTATGCACATTTGTTTTATTTCTGTTCATTTAATTAGAATATATCACTTTGAAAAGGAATGTGAATGCTAGAAGTAGAACCATTAGCAGAGATTCCCATTTTCTGGCCTCTAGATAACACAAAGGTTATAAAAAATAGCCATTAAATGAAAAAAAAAAAAAAAAAGAATAGGCAAAAACTGGTCTAGGGAAAACATTAAGGGCCTTTGTGTGCTATCCTTGAAGAGATCAAGACATTATTTTGAGAGAAGGGGAAAAGTTATGCAGTTGATTCTGCTCTCTTTTCTTTCTTTCAAACATTTTCATCTATTTAATAAGATTTGCATTAGACATGAGTTTAAATCAAAGACTGCAGACATACACTTTTAGATAGATTAAAAATTGAATTTTGTATTCATGTTTGGCATCTCAAGACCATTCATATTGCAGTAACTGAATGAATTTTCCCTTGCTTTAATCCAATATTTTATTCTCACAAGATCGAGTGCTGATGTCATTGGTTTTGGCTTTTTATTATATTCTTTTTCCTTTTACTGTCACAGTCTTTAATTGTCCTGAATATCAGAAATGTTTAGCAATTTCTCAAAATTAAAAACATAAGTGGCTTACTTATGAGGCAATAGGAGTAGTTTCCCTTGAGGAGTGATCTCCCTCTGACCATTAGATTAGCTAATACAACAGAAAAAAAAACCTCCACAGTTTCTGTTTCTTAAGATAAAACAGTGGATAATGGACAGTTACCAGGGGTTAAACCCTGCTGCTTCCCATCAAATGGTGACACTGGTGCAGATTCTTTGGGAGAGGAGCCCACTGTGCTGCAGGGGACAGTCTGGATCCCACCAGGGCTGGGCAGCTACTGCCAGTGGGAGATGTCAATTCATGCCCATGCACAGAAATATTCCTACTGCAGCAACTCCCACATTACGTGGATCTCTATTTCCTCAGTCTTTACCTTGCTAAATATCTCTTCTTTCTCATTGCTATGAAATTACCCATATTATCTCAGATTTGCACAATGTCATGGAAGAAAGGTTTTGGCTTCTTTGTGTAACCTTGAATTGTAGAAGAGTTTAAAAGTATCTGTATCTAAGTTGTGTGCTCTGCATCACAACTTGAGTCCTTTATTGAGAGCTCCTCCTCATGAGAGACAAGTGTGATTACACAAAATAACAGTCAACAGACCCACAGAAAATTTCCAGTCCTTTGAAGATTTTTTAATGTTTATTAAGAATAAACAAACCCAATAATAAATAAAACTATTGCTCTCAGCAGTTAAGAGAAAGATCCCAAAAGGCTGTGGGAAAACTTTAATAAGAAAGAGAACAATGTAGACTCATGAGCAGGGCTGAATATAATCTTCCATCAGTCAAGGATAATTTGATCTGTGAAATGGTTTAATTGCTGTCTGGTTGTAGTGAATTACTATTGCTACAGCAAAGAAGGTGCTGTTGCCTGCAATTTTGAGGGTAAAACAGCCTCCAGGCTTCCAATTTTGCTGTGTGAACACATTGAATTGAGAATTGATGATTTCTGGGACCTTGATACTAATACAGTATTTTTCATTACTTTCATTGGCTATTTCAGTATATTGTCACCAAGTGTGATGGGGAATGCCTGTGTTTGATTGCTATGAATAGCTGGTGTCTCAGTTAACTTTATTAAATTATTTCAGAACCTTGGTAATGTCCAGAGGACCGAAGTCTGACCTCCAAATCGAAGAGTGAGCAGAGTTTAGCTCAGAAATACTGACCCCAATTGCTTTTAACTGCCATGTTCTGAAGGGACATGAGAATGACCTTGATGTTTGTAGTATTGCAGTTGCTCAGGAGATTCCCAATTCTGCAGGTAATTAGATATCATCATAGCTAAAACAAGAGTGCAGGATTCTGGAAATCTGAGAAAACAATGTGTACTGGGCTGGCATGGCAATGTTTTGGTGGCAGATGGCTTCCCCTGTGTCCAATGGAGCCAATGCCAGTTGACTACAAAATGAGCACACTGCTGGCCAAGGCCAAGACAATCAGTGACAGTGGCATCACCTCTGGGATAGCATAGCTAAGAAGCAGCGGGGGGAAGGAAAAAAAACAACTGCTACATCACCCAGAGAGAGGAGTGAGAATTTGTGAGAGAAACAGCCCTGCAGGCACCAGGTCAGTGCAGAAGGAGGGGCAGGAGGTGCTCCAGGTGTTGAAGCATATTCCCCTGCAGCCCCTGGGGCAGCCCTTGGTGAGGCAGCTGTGCCCCTGCAGCCCAGGGAGAAAAGATCCACCTGGAGGATCTCCTGCTGGAACAGGGAAAGACCTTTATATTTTCTCTGCCCTGTCCAGCTGAGAAGGAGATCGAGAGGGTGGGTTTTGTGAGCACCTGGCATCCAGTCCGGGTCATCCCACTGCATAGCAATTAAGTGTTGTGAACATCAGAGTCTTTGGGACAATGTAAAACTAACAGGCCTGATACAGCCCATATTTATCTTGTTTACAGTTGTAGTCCTAAAAAAACTGAGTGGCATTAATTACCTTTATTATAGGAAGACAAGGAAATGCAAATATTCTCAGGAGGACCTTAGACTGCCATCTAAATGAGTTTTAATTTCATAAAATCCTTGGGATATTAAGCACTCACTGGTGAGTTATATATTCATATCACTGGGAGCTTTGTGTTTAAAGAAACAACCAGCATGTGATTTTAAAACCATATTATTCAACCCCCCTTTTCCTTTACACTTTGTACAGATACACAGACTCAGACTCTGCAAATTCAGAAGTTGTAGACATAAACATTTTCTCTCCTTTAGGCTATATGGTACAAACTTTATGAACAGTTGTTCTTAATTTAACCTGCAGGAGACACCATTGTCTTCTGACACTTTTAGGAGACCAAAGGGTATCCTGCTTATTGCTGACTCAATTTCAAAAAATAAAAGGGGAAAAGAAGCTCAAATAAATAGAAAAAAGAAAAATAGAGGAAATAATACTGACAAGTGAGAAGAGGTTGACAATTGAAGGAGAAACATGGTATATGGAGGCAAATGAGCAATTCAGGGCCAGTCCCAGCAAGACTTGCCTACCTACCATGCCATGTCTTCCTCCCATCACAGGCACACCATTGCTTTCTCTCAATATTTCCACCAGACTTCCTGTCCCTTAGCCCTTTCTCATCATCTAGTCATTTTAAAATGCTGGAAGGAAAAAAGAGATTGAAGACAAAAATGAGACAGTTGTGAAGCAACGCCATGTTCCCTCCTTCCACTTAAACTCCTTTCCTGTCAAACAGTAGAGATTTTCCTGCAGCACCAGCTGCCTCATGTAATTAGCACTGCAACTGAAAAGTGGAAAGCTAATACATTTTTATCATTTCACTGTGTACTAAAAGGCTGGCAGAGCCTGCCATTGCTACAGGTGCTAGAAGTGTTCCAACCCAACCAGTTTACAGACATGGCACTTGCACAACTATTTTTGTCAGTGGAGCAGAGACAAATATGCACCTAAAATCCATGTAGCATTCAGTTCCCTGCATTTTTAAGGCTTCTGATAAAAGATTGGAGGCTTAGTTTTTTTCCATGGTACAGAAATTGTCTTTTTCTGTGAGCACAGACCAGTGAGCCAGATGTTAACTAAGTGAAATGCCAGCACCTGTATACAGATAGAGGAAGAAAGTAGACACGAGTTTAATTCCACAAGTCCTCACTGTAGCTCAGCCCAAAAGGCAAACTTAGGAGCTGAGCACACATATTCAGTAGGCATGTAACATTTTGCTCAAAATAATTAAAGTTTGCCAAGGAAAAACATAACTAGCTCTTGGTAAGTGCACACAGTGGATATATCACAAATTACAAAGAATCTTAATTTTTCCCATTCTCCTGCAACTGAAAGCTGTGGCTGATAATTCCACCATTACCTTATGTATCAGTAGAGAGCTATCAAGAGAGATGTAAAATCAAGTCCCTTCTAGCTCTGCTTGCCTTTAAGATAATAGTCTCTACACCTGTCCAATATAAAAGTCTCAATAAATTTTCATCCTTTGAGTTCTGTCTGCAGTACAGTTTATTAAGTTTCATGAAGACTGCAAATGACTGAAAAGAAACATAACCAGCCACAAAAAGTTCTGTTCTGTACTTATTTGCTTTTCCCTGGTTATAATACAGCTATGCATAGTTACACCCAATGACAACAAAATCAATCTTATCATTTCTTCTGCTTGCAATTTCTGCGGTTTATTTGTCTGATGTACTCAGACTCTTTTCTAGTGATTTAGGGACAGCCTTGGTTGAATAGCAGTTTTTATATTATCTTTTGGCCCCTCATACATGTATTTTTGCAAATAACTGAGGCTGTAGTCAGTAAGGTCATGCTGCTGCCTTTCTTACTGGCTTTC
The DNA here is from genome assembly GCA_013399915.1 of Illadopsis cleaveri. NCBI lineage: Eukaryota > Metazoa > Chordata > Aves > Passeriformes > Timaliidae > Illadopsis > Illadopsis cleaveri. The sequence continues at coordinate 80,051 of VXBB01005716.1, forward strand.
TGAACACGAGCTGTTGACATTGAGGGGACCTAGCCTAATCACTCTGAATTTTCTACCTAGGCCATAGGGAGAAATCTTCAAAAATTTTCAATCACATGTCACTAGGTCAATCTGTAAAAGACATGTCTTTGTATGCCTTTATCTGATTGCTTCTAAGCTGGTTTACAGAAGAATTAGAAAGGCATAAAATAGTTAGGCAAAGATAGGCTGCAGTGAAATACTGCAGTGAGAGACCTGTTCAATTTTTGTATTTTGTGGTCCTATATTCTGTAGTAACTTTGTGGTAGACCATACATCTTCAGGGATAGGAGAAGCAGTCTGGAGGTCTCTTTTATTTAAAGAACTTGTAGTCACCGTGATATTTAAGAAGCTGAAGGGATTGGAGTACAGTAAAGAGCAGAAATTTAAAGAGGAAATCAAATTGAAATTTGTTCATTCTGCCACTCGGTACAGCTTCAATTTAGAGACTTACCTTCAACCATTAAGCACAAATGCAATTAAAATTAATTATTTTGATTTAAATAACCAATTTATAAATACCTGTGCCAGGGCACACACTGAGGAAAAGGTTACTTTCTGTTGGAATTCAGTAGATCAGTTGCTGATTCCAAAATTGCATGTATCAGTATCATGAAAGTCAGATGCCTCATCTGTCTTGGTTGGTGTTTATCATAAAGGCAGCCATGACTGAGTAACCTGAAAGTCGCCTGACATGCAAATAAATAGTCTATTGCTGCACATGCATGAAAAAAGTGAGCAGACACACTCTCCTTACAATAACGGTTTTTTCCATCTCTCTGTCCCATTTCTGTCTCCATCCCACTAACACAGTATCCTCTCAGGCCCCTCTCTAGAGTTTAGGTTGCTACTCTATTCACTCTTAGTGAGGTTTCACACTGAGAAGGAAGAGAGAAAAATAAAAGGAAGTTCTTTCATTTTCTTTCATAGTAATGATTTTTTATGTGCTGAAATGTCATAAAAAGTGACGACATACATATTTTGTATTCCTTTTGCCTTCCTTTTATTTTTCTTTCTTCCTATAACTTTTCTTCCATGTTAGGACATGCCAACATTAATGAATATTGAAACATGAAGAAAACATGGGTAGATCTTCATTGTATTATTACCCCACACAGTTAAAACTGTTGAAGGAAAAGCGACTTAGAAACCTGATTTTGTCATTGACACAAATAGATGTATTAATTAGACACTAAAATTGCAAAGTGCCCTTATGAATGCAAGCACATTGTGTCTGGCACATTAACAAAGGACCACACACCTGTTTCTCATGCAAAGTTCCTTTCTGATGCTCTCACGGAACCATACTGAGACTGAGTTTTAGCAGATGGCATTACAATTCAAATAAAGGAAAATAAGCTTGTGAATTTATATATATTTCTTTGTCACTCAAATGCCAAGGGATTTTTTAACATAATGTTTAAAGTACAGAGTGAGTGTCCCCATAAATATCACTAATGCATAATGATGAATAAGTTATAACAAGAAGTTTCAGAAAGCAGTTCCATGCAACCAAAGCAGCTTTTTCTTGATTGTACAGCAAAGCAAGAAGTAATAAAAAATGGGCCTTTAAAGTTCTCATCCTCAACAAGGCAATGAAGCCACTGAGAAGAAAAAAACAGACTCTAATCTTATTTCACTAGTATAAATGAAGAATTGCTGCTTCAGCAGGTGCAGTGTTAACATGAATTTTCCCCAGTGCAATTTAATCTCTCTCATCAATTGTATTGATTTATCTATTTCATCAAATACTATTTAAACAACTACTGTATCTGCATTATGTATATGCAGCCAAGTTCAGAGCAGTAAAAACACGCTATTAAAAAGCATGGTAGTCATGGAAACAGATCCTCTAGAAAGTACCTTGAGGAAGATTCTTCTATCTGATTGTATAGAACTTCACCCGTCACTTGTAAATAAAGCACAGAGATGTAAGATGCCCTGTACTTGATCAGAGCACTAGTTTATTTAACCTGCTCTCAGATTTCCATCCAGGGCCAGTATCTGGTGATTCTGAGGCAGTTGCAGCTCATCACAAATAAGTACTGTACCTTTGAAATTTTACAGTCTGGGAAGGATAGCTTTTATTTGTAGACCACCCACAGATAATCAGTTCATTGTAAGCATACAAAGTAGTACTTGGCTTTCTTTTTTTTTTTAACATTATCACTACAGATGCTACATTTTTTGTCTCTTTTTATAATACACCTATCCATTTGCATCACTGCCCTGTCAAATAAAACCAAGTAATTGCCATTTGTTGTAATAACAAGACAGAAAAAAGCCACCAGAAAACCAGACAACATTATTCTATGTGATTTATTTTGAAACATTGACTTGAGACTCTCAAGGCCCAGTGAGAAAAAGACAGTCATGAAACAAATGTTTTCTAATGTTGATTGAAATTTTAATTAAAGTTCAGTGTTGTTATTTAAAACATCCTTCAGAAACAAGGTAAAATAACATGTTGGACCAGGAAAGATGGTTAGAGGAGATGAGGAAAAAGGGGCTTCCTCCATGCACAGGAACAGCGTGGTTGTGTGGAGCTCTCCTGAGCAGCTGGCTGATGGAGAGTCTGTGGGGCAGGATCAGAGGAGAGGACAGTAAAGAAGACTATGCTAGAGTGTTGTTACAGATCCCCTGATCAGAGTGAGGAAATGTACCTTAAACAAATCAAGTTTCTGATCACAGATTCTGGCTTCCATGGGGAAATTTAAGCTCCCTGACACTTGCTGCAGGGGCAACAAGGAAGAAGACAAGCAGGCACCAAGATTTCTGACAGTTTTAGGGAATTAGCGCTTGCTACAGGTACCAGATAAGAAAATTAGAGGTGATGCACACCTGGACCTGTTATGAACTAATAGCAAGGACTAGCAGGAGATGTGATAATCAACAGCAGCTTTAGCTATAGTGACCATGAAATCAGTGAAGTTCAAGATGCTGAGGCAAAGGAGCTCAGGACACGGGCAGACATCAGGCCTTGACAGTGTCCTGGATGAAACATGGAGTCCTCTGAGAACATTTCTGGACACCTGAAGAAGAGGGTGATGACAGTGTGTGGTGGGTTGCCTTTGGCAGGATACCAGGTGCCCATCAAGCTGCCCTACCCATTTCCTCCTCAGCTGGATGAAGGGGAGGAAATAAGATGAGGAAAAAAACATGAGTCAAGATAAAGGCAGTTTAATAAAGTAACAGTATCGGTCACAAGTGGAAGCAAAGGAAAATATTTTGCTCTCTTCTTTCCATCAGCAAAGTGATGTCCAGCTAGTTCCCAGGAAGCAGAACTTCAGCACACATAGCAATTGCTCTGGAAGAGAAATGCCATGAATAATGATTGTTCTCCTTCCTTTTCCTTTCTCTTAGCTTTAATTTCTGAGCAGGCATCATATGATACAGAATATCCCCTTTTTCATTTCAGCTCAGCTGTAGTGGCTATGCCCCTTCCCAAGAGCTTGCCTAAACGCAGATAATTGGTGAGGTGGGAATGCTAGGGGGACACTTGTGATACTGTGCCAGCACTGTTCAGCAGTAGGCAAAACACTGGTGTGTTATCAACACCTTTCCAGCTACTGGAGCAAAGCACAGCACTACAAGAACTGCTGTGGGGAAAGGTAACTCCATCCCATCCATATCCAGTGCACTGGGAACAGCTAGTGTAGATTTACCCACTGCAAATCATGCCTGGCCAGCTTGTTTGCTGTGCTTAAATTACTGGATTTGTGGATGAAGTAAAAGCAGTGTAGGTCATTTATCTTGACTTATTCAACGGGGTTTTTTTGGGTTTTGGGTTTGTTTGTTTGTTTTGCTGTCTGTCAAAAAAATTTGTGTGTTACATTTAAGACATTAAAAATCTGGGTTGATGGCAAACTGTGTGTGTAAGTAACTGATTGGATGTTGAGGCTTAGAGGGTAGTGGTTATTGGGCCACACTGTGCCTGAAAGCCTGTGGAAAAGAAGTATTGCAGCAGTTTATAGACAAATCTGCCCTGTTTGACATCTCTGTGTCTGAAGGAGAAACAGACTCGGCTTTGCAAGTGACCCCATGGGGCCCCATCAACAAGTCAAGGGCATGGCTGCATTGGGACCTAGCCAGGCTGGAGGACTGGGCCAGCAGAAACCCTGTGAATTTCAACAAGGACAAATACAGAGTTCTGCACTTGGGCAGGGACAATATCTTGCAACAGGCTGGGAACTGACTTGTTAGTCTGCATCTGTAATACTGAATCCAGATTTTGGACCCCATGATACACAGGAGTTCAGCAGAGGGCAACCAATACAGGCAAGAGCAGGGGCACTTACCCTGTGGGCAAAGGCTGAGGTTATTCCTCTTTCCCCCTTAATAAAGGCACTGAAAATAGCACTAAAATGTGTCATTTGAGTTTGTTGCAGAATGATAAACTTCTTTAATTTGTTACACTAGAGATTAAGAGCTGAACAGGTAAAGTTGTTGAATTTGACTGACAAAATACCATTTGACTGACAAAATACCTGGCAACCTTCCATAAAATTTGGCCTGCGCTGTTAGTGGCTACATACTTTTATATGGATCTTTTTAGATCAGTAGCCAAATTTGAGGGTTTATAATAACTCCACAAATTCACAGGGTATGTGCTTAAACATTTAACAAGAAATTAAAGAATATAAATAAAGTAAGAGGCTGAAAGGCAAATAGAGGAAAAGCCTAACCTTATGACATCATTCATTTGTTAGAAAACATTGGTTTGTATCAAGGCTGAATTGATACAGTCAGTAATGAGATAGAAGCATTGAAAGATTTGAACATCCAAAAGATCAAAAAGCGTGTTTCTTTTCAGTCTGTTTTTTTCAAAGTCTAAAGAATATAGCATATAACAGCTGTGTTAATAAAATCGGTTTCAAAGGCAGAATCTTCCACGTTGGGGCTCTATGTGGCATGAAGCAAATCTGCTGAACTTCCGCAATACAAACTGATAATGCAGCGTGCAGCTGATATGCTCAGGGCTCCTGTTCTGCAGGCAGAATGGGTGTGCCAGGGCCAGATCATCTCATTGCATCCCCCTGGCACAGACCAGGTTGCTCCAATCCCCATTCAGCCTGGCCTTTGACTCTGCCCAGCTGAGCCTTGAACTTGAGCAGTGCCACCTCGGCTCAGGGGCCTGGAGCTACCAGGGCACGGGTGAGTCAGAATCTGCAGAAATGTCCCTCACCCTGAAGGGACTTCGTTCCTAACAGCACCCATGTCAGCTAGGTAAAAGCTATCAGCTGTGAGGGTGTTGCAGACTCTCTTTATGTGTACCCTTTGTTATATTAAAAATGAGATGGCGTGAAATTTAACACAGAATTCAGAAATTTTACCACGCTCTTCTCGGAAGCTAAGGCACACTGCTGTTTTATTATTTCAAGGAAGCCTGGATGCATTCTTATCCAGGCTTCTGAGCAAGAACTTGCAGCTACAATGTGAGATATCTCTATTTCCCTAGCAGAATGCTGGTCACTTTAGTGGGAACTTTAAGATCAACAAGGAGCTGGTTTAAGCTTCTCTGTCTGCAGAAGTTCTGTAATATGAACCAGGCACCTGGCACAACTAACCCAGGAGTAAGGACAGAGAACAAGATAAAAGGATAACAAGATTTGATGAAAAGAATTGTAAAGTTTTTATAATACTTTTTTTCAATGTTCCTGCTTTCCTTAAATCTATTCTTTATAAATGCCTGGAAAACAGGATTTTGTAATTTGTTTGAAATCTTTTAACAGAAACTCTTGTCTTTCTCTTGAAAAGGCCCATGGAGGGTACTTTAGACCAGCTTCAGCTATTGCCCACTTACTGCTTAAGCACTGAATTCCTTATTAAACCTTTATTAAGGAAAACATCTCAGGCCCTGTCTACAGTAATTTAGCTTAAGTTCTCAACATATAAGTTATTTTTCCCCTTATTTATTTCTAATTGATTTGGGGTTTTAATTTTTATTTGAATGAACAACAAGCCCTTTATAGACTCTTATTGATTGAAAAACATAGACAAAAACCAAACAAAAAAAAGTAATTCAGTTGACAATTTTTCACTGTATTAATGCAAATCTTAATTAGTAGTTGCACAGTTCTACCTGTTGGAGGAATCAAGTATACCTATATTAAAAAATATCCCTACTGCTGGCAGTATTTCACTTGGTTACAATGCTGGGAAAAATATTATTGAATTTATAGTAAAATTAAGTAATATATGTTCTACAAAATTAAGGATGTAGCATGTCAATAAGCTGCACAGAAGGAAGAAGATGCATTTATCAGATGTATTGCTTAGACATTTATTTCCATTCTGCAAGGAGAAATTTTGCATAATGGCATTTTATTTGTGAGAATAAATTGCACATGAATGCTTTGTGATTGCAGAGAGAACATAAACAGTCATGATTCTGTGAAATTTCCTGATATGAGAATAGCAGTTGGAGAACACAAGTTTCATTGAAATTGAACTTACATGGCTTGACTTAGAGGTGGTACATTCCCTACATTTTCCAGATCTTCCATGAAAGGAATAGTCAGTTTGGGGGTTTTTTTGTGGAGGTGGATTTGTCTGTCCTACCTTTGTTGTTATTTTCACTGAGAGAGTGAACAATTCAACTTCCAACTTTTTTATCTATTTTTTTTTCTCTCCCCACCCACTCAGTGTTACCATAACATATGCCTGTTGATTTGGTTCGTTTTTGGAGCTCCAGATGGAATGCAGATAGGTGACCTAGCAGAATTCACATAGGTATGGGGGTAGTAGGTTAGGTCCAAATTTTCACTGGGTAGTGTTATCCTCTCTTTCTTTATGAAAACCTGTATCAGAGGTTTCAGGAGCAGCAGCACAACTGCAATCTGTTTCATGTATCTGCTGGACAATGTGGATTTGCACAAACAAAAGCATCCAAACCAAATATCTCCAGCCCTGAGCTCCTGAGGGGGCAGCACAGCCTGCCTGGAGCAGCATCCACCCCCTGGGAATGTGTGTGCTGTGCCTTAGGGTATTACAAGCAATGTTGTTTTGTATAAGCTGTGCAGTGAGGAACACTGGTTTAGACTTAGAGATGAACATTTACAAAGACTGTATCTCTTAGACAAACTGGAAGTCTGTGAGACTGCATTGGACTGTGGGGCTGCTCTGTTTTGTAACTTTTAATCCAACTCTTTTGATACCCTCTGCAGTAGGTAACTGACTTGAAAACACAAAACTGAATTTGAAACAGTGAGAAAGAAAAGAGAGAAAACAAGAAATTAAAAAATCCACAGACTTGTGTGTGGGAAGATACAGTATGTTTCTGAAAAAAGTCTCCCATATAGGTTAAAAATGATTCCTGGCCCGTGCCTGGGTGTTAACAAGGCAGGTGAACCAAACTCATGTTGAGTTCCACAGCTTCCACATCCTTATTGACAGTATTTTTCAATAACAGCAGGCATTAGATTTTCTTTTTCTCTCTCATGCTATATTCCTTTGAACAATACAAATATTTTGATTGCAGCTGAATCAGGAAATATGCTCTCATCTTTCTTTCCAGCCTGTCTCTGGAGTAGAGACACAATGCTGTCTGTTGTTCTGAAACTCTGATAAGTTTTTATGACTCTCTTTAACTCAGTTAGTAAATTATAAACTTCAGAAAAATTAATCTCCAGGCTTGGTAGTATATTTTTTCTTCTTGGCACTTCGAGATCCAATATGTACTCCTTCCTCCGTCCCTAGAGAATGTTAAGTGGCACCATTAAAAATCATTCTGAAATGCAACAGCTTTCAGAAGGCAGAATAAGAGCATCTGCACCATTAGCATAAGTAGTCTGGGATGAGAAGGCACTACAGTGTCACTACTAAAGTGACCTGCTCAAATTCATATTTCCTCTTTCTTTCTTTCTTTCTTTCTTTCTTTCTTTCTTTCTTTCTTTCTTTCTTTCTTTCTTTCTTTCTTTCTTTCTTTCTTTCTTTCTCTCTTTCTCTCTTTCTCTCTTTCTCTCTCTCTTTCTTTCTTTTCCTTCCTTCCTTCCCTTCCCATTGGGCATTTAACTTTTAGAAATACAGTTTGTTCTGAATTAAAAGCTCATCCAGATGTTTACTGCGCAAAGGTTGTTTTGGATGACTGGTGTTGGCTAGATGTTGCTTCTGTTGTAAGAAATAAAGCATGCATTGCAAAAACTGGAGGATATAAACCTACCATACAGATTATCCAGCACCTTACATCCACTCATGGTGTCAGCATTGCCAATCACTGCACAAACTAGTACTGATTTTTAAAAGGTGATTTTATAAATATTCCTGAACAGGCCCTGCACTTGATGATAGGAGAATGTTAGATATTTAAGATTTAAAAATAAAAGGTAGATCTTTAATTTTATTCCTTCTATACAGAGAAAGCCTTCAGCAGTCTAGAGACTTGGGGACGACATGAGTGGTAGAAATGCTGAGCTCCTGAGGATGAAGATGTCTGTCGTATTATAGCACAGTATCCATGAACTAGTGCTTGCAAAAATTGCACACAAATGAGCATGCTGATGCTACCAAATGAAAATCAGCTGTAAGATATAGCTCCCTTCACTATTCACATCATAGTGGCCATCAGCAATCTCCTTCACTAGTGTTTTACAACAATTCTCTTTTACAAATATTTACTGGTCACTTTCATCCCTAATGATCATCCCTGGGCACAGTGAAATCAAAAGGAGAAACTGTAATGCCCTTACCCCTAATCTGGCAAATGCTTAGCTTCCTGCTTTATGAAGCAGTAAAGTATTTCTGTCCTTTAATCTTTCATTTCAATAGTGCAAAATGGAATAGATGCCACTATTTAATATAATGAAAAATAATCACAGTGCTCCTGAAAGCTAATGTAGCAGAAGATTCTTCTTAGAGAACCTCTGTAGTAAACTCCACTCCACTAATCTTATCTGCCATTCTCAACAGGCAGGGGCCTGGGGTTTGTGCTCTAGCAATTCTGTTTTACTGGTCAACACAGAATTTTAATTAAACATAGCTGATAAGCTGAATCTTAAATGGAATAATAAAATCAGAGCATAACCTTACATGGAGAGTATACTACGGTACACTTGGTAATCTTGCTAAACAAGGTAATCTTGTTTTTCTTTCTTCTGAACCCATGGCTATCCTATGATGTTAAATAATCAGTCATTCAATCCATGCATTAAAGAGTGGGTTCTCCTTGGTATGTCAAATACATTAAATTTTTACAGACTTTTACACTAATAAATAGATTTTTTTATTTCCTTCTCAGTAGTTGTGCCAGTTCATAAGTACAATTAAGTATTACTTTAGGAAAAAATAGGCAAATAGATTAATAGTGAATCCTCAATTATTTCAGATTTTTATGACTACATAAAATTAAATACAGTATCTGCATCTATACACTTGTAGTGTATATACTTACATAAAAATATCCTCTTTCAAAGTTGGACAAAATATCTACTTGTTTGTTTGTTGGTTTGTTTGTTTATTTCATACTTGGAAAAAATGCATCTACTAATGGACTTTGGGAAACGAACCTATGCACACCTGGGTTTGTGTGTGTGTATATGGGGATGTGTGTGTGTTTGTATGTATTTCTATGTACAGGTTTTACTGGTACCTGTCTGGGTTTCTCTAAGAAAATATAATTTTAAATGGACAGATATGAAAGCAACAGGAAGTTAATTAGCAGAAGAAAACTGTGCAATGTTACATGAAAATAAAATGTACCAATAGTATTTAAGCTAATATTTTTATTCATTCTGTGTTATTAGTGTTTGGTAAGAGCATCATTTTTTTGTAGCAGATTTTTCCTTGCTGATCATTCGTGAGCTGGCAATGAAACTTTCTGTAGGGCCAGTACAGGATTTGTGCATCCGTTGATTTCTTATTGAATATTTATGGATTACATTACACAGTCTTGTCCCAAGATACATAGGATTTGTGAGAGCCATTGTAGGGTGACTCACCTCATTTTACTCAAGCTCTGAGGAGGTCTGGAAAGAGCATCACCAGGGCTTTCTAATGCTTAGGGCCTTGACATGCCAGTGATGTGCCCCTGCAACAAAGCAGGTCAGAGCATCACCAGCAGATCAAGGAAATGATCCTGCCCCTCTGCTCAGCACAGGTGAGACACAGCGGGGGTGCTGGATCCAGGGGTCCCAGTACAGGAGAGACATGGACATAAAGAAGAGAGTCCAGTGAATGGCCACTACGACGATTAAGGGATGCATCCCTCCCATGAGGAAAGGATTAGAGAATGGGATGGTTTTGCCTGAAGAAGTGAAGGTTCAAGGGAGATTTTGTCAATCTAAATAAGTACATGAAGGGAAGTGCAAGGAGGACAGAACCAGGCTCTTTGCAGTGATGTCTGGTGAGAGGACAGGAGGCAAAAGGGCACAGACTGAGTTACCCAGAAAGGTTATGGAGTCTCCATCCTTGGATATATTCAGGCTCTGACTGAAGATGGGCTTGAGCAATCTGATCTGGCTGACCCTGCTTTGAGCAGAGGGGTTGGGCTAGACAACCTCCAAAGTTCCCTTCCAACATCAACCATTCTGTAATTCTGTGACCTACTTCAATACCTTATGCTGCCTTTATTCCTCTCAAGTGACAATAACAAAACAGCCCTGACAAAAGTAGTTCAGAGTATGGACTTAGGAAGATTTCAAAGCCAACAATATTCTAAATCAGTTCTGTTCTGTCTAGTTCAGTACTCATTGTCTCCAAAAAGTTACTTTAAAATAGTGCAACAGAGTTTAAAAATAAAAAAAAAATCTGAGAGAAGGAATTCCAGGGTCAAATTTCTTTTTAGAATCTCAGTACCCATCCCCCTACATTGTGTCATAGTCTTTAACTGCACAGAAATCAATACCTGTGCATAATGGGAATGCCCATCCCTTTGTGAGTCTCCTCCATCCAAGTCACCACATCTGGTACTGAGGTTTTTACTCTGTTCATGTCAACTGAGGTGCTTGTTGCCTCTATCTGGTGGCTTTTAAACACAAGATGAAATTCTGTTGGCAGTATAATAATTTTTTAAGCATTCATTGTTAGTGATAATAAAATAAGTATGGATGTACATGAATATGTATGTGGCAGTTTGGTTATAAATGAATGCAGATTGATTTTCAAGATTATTGAATTAATATTTATAACAGTTTCATTGTTAAGACTAGAATGTTTTAGGGATCTCTGTTTCTGAAAAATGTAGTTAGCTTTATGTCCAGAGGATGCTACAATATCTTATTTTGGTTTGTACTTTCATGTACTGTTCTGTGCTCCTGTGTTCCTGGTATAAAAACTAACCTTTGGACCAGGATGCCTTTGGAGATTGTGGAATTGCCATCACCGTAAGAAGAATAATGCAAATATTTCATTATACTGACTGTACTTATATGGCAGGAGACAAACTCTTTTCATTCCTTCTAGACCAACTTTTCCAGGATTCCTAAGAAAAAAAGTTCAAAAAACAAATTATTTTTTTGTGTATGCCTATTTGTGAAAATAGAATGCCCTCACTTCCTCTGGTGGTGATGTCACACAAGATGTGCTACAGTTGTTGGCTGGTACAACTGTTGGAACAATAAAGAAGTTCAACCAAAATGTGTTGCTCTAGAAACTGAGAGCTGGTTTTACATGCAAATTTCCAAGTTACTATTACTTGTGCCTACCATGGGGTGTGTTCAAGATTTGGCATTTGCTTTAGTCACTCTATCTAATTTCACTATTATTTCCCTCAACACCCAGCCAAGATCCACAATTTTGTTATTAGAAATCTTTGCATTCTGTACTACATTTACTGAGAGGGATTAACTCTTTGTTTTTCAGAGCTTCCATATGGCTGGGAGAAAATTGATGATCCCATTTATGGCACTTATTATGTTGAGTAAGTTCCCAAGTTCAATATTAAGTTGCTATTAATGTGTCATAACCTAACACTGGTATCCTCTTCAATGCTCAGCTTGGCAAAAAATGGCTACAATTACTTGGCATGTTAAACTAAGGGTATACCAGGAATTCTCAGTCATCACTGCAGTTAATGTATCCAGATATATTCAAAGTGTCCCAAATCAGTGACTCAGGCATTCAGTCACTTTCTTTATCCAGGGTCTGGTTTCATGGTACCATTCCAGCTGATGTTTGTACAAAGAACATATCCATTAAAGAGAAGTTGGATTTTCTATCTAAGCTTTGGATATCCAGCAAGGTATAAATCTTGTTGATCAATGAACAGAGCAAAGCATAATCGTTTATAGCTCAGTTAACTTCCATTTCTGAGTAGTCCTCACTGCAAATCAGGTGTTTATACTAGTTGTACCAGAAGTCAAGGTATTTATAAGCTGCACATAAAATTTTAGGTTTTATTTTGTATTTAAAAGTGCAGCTGAAAACAATATAAATTCTGTTTTCATAGCACAATCCTTGCTTTTGTTTTCTTCAGGTTTTATTTTAGTCATGAAACAAGAGAAAAAAAGCTTCTTCCTCTGTGCAAACGCCAACAAAATGCTTTTGTTTGAATGGTAGAACCTGGCCAGTTTGTACATAAGTAGATCTGAGACATGATTTCCTCTGCTTTTTAACTTAACATAGTGAATGAGACTTATGCAAAATGAATCTAGATTCAGATTATGATACTTGTTTGGGAGGGGTCTCGCTCCACTCTCTACAGACACTATGCAGGAGAGGAGACAGAAAGCCATTCCTGTCACTGTGCAGACAGCACTTGAAAGGTTCAGAAACAACTATCCATTAGTGCCTATTATTAAACAAGAGAGATCTTTAGAGAATATGGCCCCTGACCTAAAATCTGTTTCAAATCTTGACACTCAAGAAGTATATTTATCTAGTTGTTTCATAGAAAATAGAAAACTTCCTTTGTGTCTCACATTTTTCCCTTGTCTCTTGAATCGATACTAACACACTGACTGCAGGATTGCCCTGGACAGGTATTGGAGATACAGCTTTTCCGGGCGTCAGGATATGCTGCTGTTGTGCAAGGGTTCAGGTGTGCAGGGAGATAAAAAAATAATCTTATTTCTGGAGGTGCAGAAGATGTAAGATGACCCCTTCTTACCTGCTGTCACAGCAGTAGCTTGTGGATGCCCTTGCATGTTCCCCAGCCTCCTACAAAGCAAACAAACAACTGAAAATGGTGCTTGATCACTGCTCTGCTGACTCCTTCTGTTCATTCTCCAAATGCCAGAGCACCTGCTCTCCTTCTTTGTCCCCAGCTTGCTTCCTGCCCTCAGGTGAAAGAGGCAGCAGCTCCATCTACTTTGCTGCTCAGCTCAAGTCACCTTAGTCAGTCCAGATTCAAGCAAAAGGATAAGTTTTGAAGTCCCTACATAATACCAATCACTCCCCCTTGTGATGCCTGAGTTCTTTTATGATTTCCCCAGGTAGGTAAGGGCTGCAGTTCTCATTATTTTGTACTTAACCCTCGCCAAAGATTTCTGCACGTGCAATTATGCAGCTGCTGGGTGTAAGTAAAGCTTCTGCCCCAGTGGTTTTTTGGTGTATTTTGGGGTGTAACAGGTGTTGTGCAATTTCTGTGCATCAATCTCTTACTGAGACTCCGCCTGGTTGTTAGTGCAGCCCGAGGCATTCTGGCACCAGCAAGGCTCACCCTCAACTGCAGAGTCAGAAATGGAATAAGTATTTATCTGCATTTCATGTCCAACCACAGGTAAACAGACGCCAGGCCCAGATGTTACCGTGCAATTACATATTTTAAGGCTGTTAGTGCCTAATTTATTAATCCTACCGCAGATAAGATTTGTGGACAGATACATCAAACCTACTGCAGTCTCTGAGGTTTTTAGAAGTGGAATGAATACTCATGGTATGGCATTAAAACTGCAGCCCTGCTAAATTCACGTGGGGTTTTATAGTCAGTAAAATGTAGCTGTAGTTTAATTTGCTGTCTGAGCTCAATAAGTTTGAAACAAAGACTGCTTTCCATTTTTCCTGCTACAGTATATAACAGTCAACAGCTTTTTTATTACCAGTATTCAACATATGAGTTCATTTTTAACTAGATAAAATCAGATTACAATAAACTCTCTTAATTTTGTCATAAAAGTAAGTGAATTATGAAAAGCAGGATTACCAACTTCCACACATTTTGGTCCAGCCCAAGTTTACATGCAGGCCGACAAAATCCTCACAAAAGAAGGGCTTGTACTCTGCTCACTGATGTACTTGTATCCCATGGGAAGTTTGTAAGGTTGAGCAATGAGGCAGGCAGACTCCATTTCACCTTACAAGGAGCAGCCATGTTCAGCTCAAATATTCTGAGACCAGAAAAAAAGCTAAAAGAAAACAAACCAAAACAAAGAAACTTACACCTCTTGCTAGTCGAGTTCCTAAAGGCGAATCACACCATATTTGCAAATTCTGTTAAAAAATAAGTCTCCAGTATAGCTACCTTTCTTAATCATGCTTTTATGTAGGTGTGAGATAATATAATTTCCATTTGCTTTGTTATGCAGGTCCAGACTTCATTTGTAATGTGTAAATGAGAAGTGGTTGCTCTATGTTTGTTAACTTTCATGCAATCTGGTCTTAATCTGTAAACTAAGAGCTAACAGCACTGAGCTGTGCAGGACTGTGGAAGGTACCCATTAGAGTGCACTGGGTCTTTCAGGATTCTAATTGCCAAAAGATTGTTTTCCTCTTTAAGGATGATTAACTACAACACAGAGCTCAATTTCCAGACATGGGCTCTTCAATAAAACAGCTCAATTAGCCATAGGTATTTATTCTGGAAAAATATACCTCCTTGATTTAAAACTTCTGACAACACTCTGTTACTACTCAATAGAAAAAGATATCTCGAGTCTTCTCGTCATTATAAAGTGTTATCAACTAAAAAATGAGAATATGAAGAGTAGATAGACACTAACAAGTTATGCATTAGAATATCCATTTTATAGGCATCCTGATCCCCAGAATTACTTTGTTGGGTAATAGGCAACAATTTCAAAAGCTAGAGGCAAAAACTACAGAAAAACACCCCACCCCACATATTAAAGTAGCTAAAAAGGAGATAGGTTAAAATCCTTCTACTGGTGCTCATGCTCTGACCGTCTACCATTTTTTTAGAGCTCAGTGTCTTGACCATCAACTAAAGTCTGCAAATTAGAGTCTACAGCTCGCAAATCTCCTAAGGATATGTTTCAGTTGTATTAAGTGCATCTAACCTGAAACTCATCACAAAAACAACTTAGCCTGGCCCCACTGACTGCTGAGAGGGCAGAACTGTGTCTATGTCTTATGGGCTGGCTGGTGGTGATGATATCTCCTCATCACACAGTATTTTGACACCACAAGTAAATGCAGTTCAGAAGAAAATCCTACCTCTGAGGGTTTGTCCCCAGTTAAGATACAGTGAGCTAGCAGGGACCAGCCACTCCTTCTTCTCTGCACAGCCATGGTGGCACTAGAAGAAATTAGTTGGATTAGGCTTTGGATTAGGATTTTTGATTTAATATATATTGTATAAAATAAAGGAAGAAAGTTGAAGTTAGAATTGTTCGCTGAATTAGATCTTATGAGCAATGAGCAATACATTTTGGCTACCATCCAAAATCTGTTTTAACCACAAAAACACTTACTTGTACCCATCTCTAAAACTCACATTTGGCTTGTCTTATGAAGGCCTAGGCTAGTAATATATATTTTGTATGCTGTTGAAGTAGCTAGATGAAAAGCTAGAATGCCCTTTCAAGAGAATTACTCAGCTTAATAACTTCTTTCTCAAGCAAACTCATCAGGAGCACTTTTTCTGATTTAGCCATGAAGCCGCATAGCACTTAAAATTGCATAAAAGAGATGTGTTTCATGTATTACCAGTAAAGGAGCATAATACAATATTACTGACTGATAAAAATGACTGGTTATAAATATAATTTTCTTTTCTTTACTCCTCTTGGACACAATATTTAATGCATCTTTTTTTAATTAGTTGGAAATTTCACACTGTGCTTTTGAAATTGCACACTTCCAACAAACAGTCAAAATATAGGAATAAATTGAAGCTTAGAATTATTAAAGGTACACCAGCAACATGAGGTGCTTCAAGAACCTGCGTTAGTCTTCCTATCTGATCTGACAGGGCAAAACATCATTTTCAAGATAACTGTTATCAAAGATATTTCTGTTAAAATGGACCAAACCACAACTTAAACTCTACCTAGAAACTGTAGGTAGGCAGTAGAAAAAGGATTCTAGTTTTGATGTCAGTACCACATTTATAAATCTTTCTTGAGCCATGAACAGAGATTAGCTAAAATTCCAACTTCTTTTATCTCACAGAACCACATAAGTTGAATCTTAGGTCTGCAGGGGCCCTCCTGCTGCTCCGGGATGTGCCCTGCAATTGCAGCATGACACTAAGCATAATGCAAGGTCCGGAATGAAGATCTGAGTGTAATCTTGGATATCCATTACATCTGCATGATATGGCACAAAAGCCATGGCAAACCTCTGCTCTTGTAGAGGACAGTTGGAGAACAGGGCAGGATACTTTAGAGCCCCTAAAGAGAGAGAGATGATCCCTATGTTGAAGCCATTAACCCACATTGCAGCAACCCTGGTTTTAACTTTATCAAATGCTAACATAAAACAAGCTAGATATTGTACTCCATACCTCCTACTGGAAGCTGTTTTCTAACTTCACACTTGTCTTGTGAGAAGCCTACAGACTTCAAGTCTGAAATTCTGGCATCTTTAATACATTCTAGTATTTACTTCCAAATGTATTCATAGAATGCGATTATATATCAGAATTAATTCTGCTTGAGTAAAAAGCTAAAACTCCTTTGATCTTCTATAATAGAATGCTCTATTTCACTGGTCTTCTTGTAACACCTTTCATATAGATTCATTTCATTTGATCATGGGTGCTCAGAACTTCATGTAGCATTTGAGTTTCATCACTGTCTTGTGTAAAGGCAAAAGCAGTATTTCCTTTACCATATGGAAATACATAAAATTATAAACTTAATTACTTTTTTCATGCTTATGTTAGTAGTTCATGATTACCTTTTTTAATGCACATAAGTCTTGCTTTCTCTATTTTTAACTAGTTAAGTTTTTCTTCCTTTTGCCTTAAGTTTCTAGGTTTACAATAGAATAAGGTGCTGAAGACCCTAGTAATTACTAGAAATAACAGAAAGCAAAAGTCTAGGAAAGAAACACCTACAATCTTAAAGAGCCTATCTGAAGAAGGAAAGAAATAAGAGGGACTTTCTCTGTCTGCAGCATAGGCCAAAATTTACTGAAAGCTATTAATCAAAATTTTAGAATATGAGAGTAAGCTAGCAGCCACTTGAATGAGTTATAGCCATGTGAACAAAGTAGCAACTTAACGATTTATCACATTTACTTCATCTCATTAAATCAAATATTCTTTTACATGACTGAAAGTCTTTTCATTTCATTAACACTGGCCACTAAATCCTATTTTGCAAGTGTATTGCACTCCCATAGGACTTGCTGCCCTTCCTCTACCTCACTTCCTAATGGCAATTCCACTTATTTTCTTTGAAGCAATGGTAGGACCAAAATCCCAAAGGACCTGAAAAGCTTATAATGTGACACAAAAGGGCATTGCAATGTGAAAAAAAAAGACCACTTTAGAATCTTAGAGTTGTGAAAGTTACCAGGTAACCTGTCCAAGTGCTTAAACCCATGTTTGTGATTGGATTTTCAGAAGACCTCAGCAGATGGTAACCCAGTGAGAACAAGTAAGAAGTGACATAAGCCTGCCCTTCTGTACATATGTATTTGTTCCCCCAGAACAGTGTCTGAAGCACAAACCCCTTCTCTTTGTTGTGATTCTATTGTGATCTTGCAGCTATGTTCCCTGCAGCCTACTACATTGTTTTGCCTCCTTCAGAAAACACGCAGAACATATCTCAGGACAGGATTGAGAAGGATAGCTCAATGATTGATAAAATGTGTGATTTCAAGAATTAAAATCAAGGATATGGTGGCAGTAATAGTAAAGATCATAGTTCTAAACACAATGCAGAAAAATAGTGGTGTAATGGCAGAGATGGACTTAATGACCTGTAGTAGGAAATATAAAACATCAAGAAAAAATGTGTGTACTAACTTTTCTTACATTTCATATACGATCTGTGTAGTTCTAATCTGCCATCTAATTTAGTTTCTGCATCTGATTTTTCTGTACAACTGAGCAGATACACACCACAGTACTAAAAAGGAATAATCTTCAATTTATTACCTATATTAGATTTATTTGTAAATTACCATCGTAAAAGCACTCTGTTGTCTAGGCTTTTTTCCTTAAGTGATTGGACTAATTCACTTACAACTAATTGATAATAATGCACAAAACTGGTTGAGATCCTTTGAATCGTACACAGAGCTGAAGACATGAAAAACTGTTGCTGCAGCATGCTTCAGCAGTGCTGCTGTTTTATATGTAGTCCCATAGATCAAAACCATCTGTCTGTAGCAGAGTTCAGCATATTGAAGTGATAGGATGCTGCTCAGTGCTGTTCATTACACAGGGCACGGGTTGTATATTCTCATCCCCAACAAAATTGTGTGGAATGCAAGGGACACGCTGAGGCCAACTGGGGGTTCCCCACGGTTTTACTCTCTAACCACACACACCTTAGCACATACAGCACCCTACTGTGAAAATTATCATTTTGCCCAAATGAACCCCGTTTTTAATCAAAACAATTTTTTTCCAGCCACATAAATAGAAGAACTCAATTTGAAAACCCTGTCCTAGAAGCAAAAAGGAAGCTACAGCAGCATAACATGCCCAACGCAGAACTTGGAACAAAGCCTATGCAGGCCCAAGGTTTCCGAGGTACAGTACCATGTCACCTGTCTTAGTGAAGATGAAAGATCCTGCTCTCCTGTTTATGTGACAGTGATTTAGTCATAGTCTGGTTAAAAGAGTAGTGTTGCCAATGCTCAAAAGGTTATCACCTATATCTTAGCGATTTTCTCCCTTACATGTCCAAGTTCCAGTAGCTGCAGGACTCAACAGCCAACTAAAACTTTCAGAGGTGCAGAGAAAAAACAGAAACGTTGAATCTAGTGTTTCCTAAAGACTGAGAAACTAAAGGCACAGTAAGACTCCCAAAGTAATTTTCTAAATAAAATCATAAATTTTGTTCCTGGGAATGTATGACTGTCTCTTGAGCACCCAAGGTTGGCAACACTGAAATACATAATTGTACTTTCTCTAAATTACTCTTAATTGATGTTTGGTATGTTTCTAAGCTGGCTCATCTAGCAAGCATCAATTAAGTTAAAAGCCTCAAGCACAGTGTTATAGGAGTTTACAAGAATGCAGGCACTTGGTAACATAAAAATCAATGCGCTCAAAAGGAGCTGTATAAGCAGCAAACAGTACTGGTACAGACAAATGAACTTTAACATAAGGTAATAGTCAGAGAATGAGGCTTGTTCTCCTTTGTAACAGTAGAAAGCTCCTCATCAACCTTACCTAGACCCAAATTTGCCCGCCTGCGCCCCGCTCCCAGGAGGTCCCGCAGCGTGAGCGACCTGTCGCAGTGCCGGCGCGACCCCGCCGGGGCCCGCGGGCTGTACGGTATGTCCCCACTGCAGCCCCAGGGGGACCAGCTGGGGTCACCAACCCTGCACCTTCCCCAACCCTCCCTCACCCAGTGCAGCTGTACAGTACATCCCCACTACAGCCCCAGGGGCCCAGCTGGGGCCACCAACTCTGCACCTACCCCAACCCTCCCTCACCAAGCACAGCAGGGGACCCCCCGGCACCCACACTGCACCCCGAGGCACGCCGAGAGGGGACACGAGGTTTGCACAGCAGTCGTGTGTGTCACTTGTTGGATGCCTAAACCCCACGTGTTTGGAGAGAAAAGCTTGTCTGATATTTACCTCCTCTTGGCAAGAAATGGAATGAGACATTCGCAGGGGATCTTTTCCTCATTGTGGTTGGGAAGGAAATTATGAAGAATGTATTACTTTGTAGACAAAGCTGAATTTATAGGTTGGGAAAGAGGTTTTTAAATTACCTCACAGATCATTTTTATTGTTGTAATTATTTTAGCTACACAATATCCACTTCTAAATGGATTTCCAATATCAAAGGAAATATATATCTTTTATTTATGGCTGATCTGCCATAGATAAAAATATGTTTTTAGCTTTGTATTAGTAAAAGAACTCACAAATATTTTTTCCTGGAATGCCTGCACTCCTTATTTTCTTGTCTTTGATACACTGCCACTTGGTGCCAGCCAATATTGTTATCTTCTGTCGCTGCTATGTTGTGACTAGATCAGAACTTTTGTCTTTCTTGTTTGTGTTGACTGATGTAGAAAAACCACTCTTCACCCGCGATGCATCACAGCTGAAGGGGACTTTCCTCAGCACAACTCTTAAGAAAAGCAACATGGGTTTTGGATTTACCATCATTGGTGGGGACGAGCCGGATGAGTTTCTCCAGGTGAAGAGTGTAATTCCTGATGGGCCTGCAGCACAAGATGGGAAAATGGAAACAGGTAATTATGAAGGTTCCTCTATTCTTTTATATGAGAAATAGAATGAGAAATAGATTTCTGAGTCTTACTCTCTTCATGAATGCATACATTTTCCATATGACTTTCTGTGTTGGTATGTAGAAAAGGTAAGTTTCTTGGTAAAAATTTCTTGCTAATAAATGCTTGCTTATTTTTCCCATTTCACAGTATTTCAAGGGAGAAAAGATCTCTGCATTTCCCTACATAAAAATGGGCTATGGTTTATAGGCTGTTTTCTTAAGGGAAGTATACATGGAAAGAAAAGAGATAGAGAGCACAGACTACTAAGGGCAAATTCATATCTTTATAAAGGATGGTGTTGCAAAATAATCAGTTGAGTCAGATCCAATACTGTTCTCATTAGAACCATCATAAGAGTTTTCAGTGTGGCATATGGACACATAAGCATTTGTTTCCTATTGAAAAAGAATCTGTGAAAACTCATGAAATAAAAGAAACTTCTCCCAAAGATATTGAAAGGTGCTCTGAAGATCTGGACCACCACAGCAAATATTTTCATGTTCATGGACTGATAAATATTGCAAACGACTGTCTGAAAGGTCATATCAGGTCTATGTATGGATGAAACTCTTTTGGAGGAAGATGAATTCAGTTTCCAAGCAGTTGTCATCTTCTATAGGAAAAGACAGTCAGGGAATAATAGAATGATTTCAGTTGGCAGAGACCTTCAGTCACTAGCCCCCTGCTTAAAATAAGGATAACTTTCTGCTTGGATCAGGTTTCTCAGGGTCTTGAGAAAATTTGCAAGACACAAATTCCACAGCCTCTGTGGACTGCTGTCCCAGTGTTTCTCCCCTCTCATAGTAAAGACTTTTGCCCAGAATTTGTGGATGCCTCATCCCTGAAAATGTTGAAGGCCAGGCTGGACACAGGGCCCTGAGCAACCTGGTCTAGTGGGTGGCAAGGGAAGCAGATGATCTTGAGAGTCCCTTTCAACACAAACCATTCTATTGTTCTATGATTTTTGTTCTTTAAGTCCAGTTGGGCTTTCCATGGGCACAACAGCTGGTTACTAGGGACTGAAGTCCTGTATTGTTGTGTTTGTGCAGCCCTGTCACTCTGTACCATCTCTCCCCAGCATAATTTATCCCATGTGCATAATTTTTCCTTCTATTTCTCACCAAGACATTGAAATAAAGAAATGCTAGTTTGGGATTTTTGATGCCTCTGTAGAAAACCCATTTCATGGTGGCCAGAATCATTATGAAGATAATTTTCTAATCTTTGATAACAGATCATTGTGGATGGATCACAGCAGCAGAGAAAGATCCTTTTAGTGTGTTGCAATGCAGGGAGCAGACACAGAAACACATGCAGGCACAAATGATGCAACTGGAATAGTCTGAAGTGATTTTTCTGGAAATTTCATTTCATCTTTCTAGGATGAAACATTGTAGTCAATGTTTTTATCATAGTCATATTCCTATGTCAGAATAAATCACCCTGGATTCTAGGTTGTTTTGTAGGACTCTCTAGGACTTGCCAATAGGCAGGGTAAAAGTTGTGAAAAGTATTATTTAAAAAAAAAACCCAAACAGGATTTACTTCAAAGCCAGTGTTATAGCTGGCATGATGTTTCTAATGCCAAATAGATAAACAGAAAATTTGTATGAAGAAACAAAATGTAAGAAATAAGTAGAGTATAGAATTTTGGCACTGATTTTACAAAAAACATCAGTCTAACAGCTTTGTAATTCTCAGTTCTTGTTGCCACTTTAACTTAATGCAGTTTAGTTCCCAAAGGCAAAATTTATTAAATTAGCTGATTACGTGAAAGGATACAACAGACTTCCTGAAGTTCAGAATATTGCAGTGACATAAACTTCATTTTTCCCTAATATTTTCATACTATCTATTACATGGCATAAGAGCTTTTCCTTGTTTGTCATGGTTTAGCATTCTCAGATGCAGAACTCAGATATAGTTACTTGGTAATCCCTCTGAAGTGTGGGCTGGTCATTAGTGAACTTGGTCATATGGAGCTATTTCCTCTGGAAAACAGGGTATCCTTACAACATACTTGAATTTTGATGCTGAAATTGAATATGGGTTTCATAATATTGTTGATGGTCATTATTGTAGTCATGGAATGTGGTGAGAACATGTAAGAAAATTGTTCTTTGAAATGTATAGAAATAGCATTGGTTTTTTTCATCAGGTAATTAATTCAACTAAATTAGGAATGCAAAACAGAAATGTACATTCAAATATATAATCACTCTAAAATTATGTGACCCCAAAACATATAAAATTAGATCTCAGAACAAATTTTGGCCTCAAATGTCTTCATTTTTAAGAAGTGTGACAGATTCTGATGTAAATTAATTGAAGAATCTCAACTAATGATTATGGCATCTAACATGGTTTCTATGAATAAAGTAATTTCTAAATATATTAATGATAAACTGAAAAAGTACGTTTAAGGTCAGAATGTTTATAAATGCACTGTTCAACAAAATGTTTGTATTTCCTCATATCAAATCCTTTTCACATTTCCTGAATTAGAATTTCTCTCTCTATTGAGCTATTTTACAATATAATCAACTGAAGATATGAAAGACTCTCAGGTTCCATCAATAGCTTTTTGTTCATAAAGCTGTTGAAATCTTATGTTGGAAAACCACTTGAAATTACATCTGTTTCTTTTTGTTTTTAGTTAAGTATTGTTGGATAATAAATACAGCTTTTTAATACTCTTTTGATGCAAACTGTGTGTTGTTGTTCAATTTATGTGCAGTCCAGATATGATCAGAGTCATGGGAAGCTTTGGTTAGTGATCAAAACATCATGTTTTGGCAGTAGGGCATCATAGTAGAAAGTCTGAGGGCAGTAACAATGATCTGTGAAGCAACCTGAGTGTAAGGTATAACCACAGCACTGCTGCCCCCAGCTCTAATGTGATTCTGGACCCTGTCCCTTGCAAAGATGATGCTATTTTTTGGCCAAGTAGTTATGAAAATCTTCATACTTCAGACCTGCATCAGATTTGGGGGAAATACAAAGAAAAGGCACCATCTCCTTTATCTTACCTAAGCTGTGGCCACAAGCTGAAGACACCAAAGCTGTACCTTAAGATAATTGTTAAAGAAATAAGCTCACAGAAAACTACCATTGTAACTTCGGTTTATTTCTCCACCCAAAATATAGTATAGGGGTCAGATTTAAATGCTATTCAAAGAGGGAGTCTGTGTAAGATATTGTCAGCCTTTAATATGATCATAACATAGCAGTTTGACCTGAAGGTTTCAAAATGGAGCAATTTTGGATTTCATCCTTTGGAATATAGAGCCATAGAATGGTTTGGGTTGGAAAGGGCCTTCAAGATCATCCAGTCCCACCTCCCATACCACAAACAGGTGAACTTTCCACTAAACCAGGTGAAACTCCAGCGTGTGACCATAGCTTGATGTCATCAGCAAGCTTGTTGTGGGTACGCTCAGTCCCTGTGTCCCAATCACCAACAAAGATGTTAAATGGTGCCTGTCCCAGTATGACCCCTGAGGAACTCTGCTGAAAGCCTGGAGGCCACTGGGAACACAGAACCAGCTGCCTGACAGTAACTTGGCATTGCTATGAAACAAAGCAATGAGGCAAACCTAATGCACTGAGATGCAACAAGAGATATCTCAAGAGATATAACAAGCTATCAGAACCACTTGGTGCCCAGTGCTGAGTACTAAGAGGTATTTATATTTGTCCTAGACCCACAATAAACCTCACAAGCAGACTCAGAGGAACCACATCTCAGTGGATGAGTCAAAACCAACCAAAATTACATTCCTGATCCCATTTGCCAGATGTTTCAGAATTCGTAGGGGCTATTATGCCCTCATGTAAATCTAGCATCTGTGCACTAATGGTTGTTAATAATCCTGAAAATGCCTTTCTAGGACATGCTTTAGCATTTGGAGCTCAATCAAGCTGCTGGATATGAACATTACACTCAACAGCATCTCTGTCTATCTCAGGACAGCCTAGTACCTGATACCACATTCTTTTCTGGGAGGTTACATTGCTTTGTCTTGTCTGAAGCCTCATGCAGCCAACAGAAAACTCTCTGTATTTAAGATGCCCCTGCATTCGATTAAAATGCTGAGTGAACATCACTGGTAAAAGACTGCATCTACATGAAAAGATTTTTATACAGTGAGTGATTTTGACTGACTGCTGTTCTAAGGCAAACAAAGATTTAGGCCTGCGGCTGAGTCAGATAAAAGCTCAAGCTGCAAAGGCAAAAACTCTCCTACAATTCTCAAGGTTATTCAATGGACTGGATAAACTGAAGCACTCCCACATAATCAAGCTCGGGGAAAGATTCTCACTCTCCGCATTTCAGCAAGCTCCATTTCCTTTGGTGAAAGTTTCCAGGAAACAGCTCAAAGGCATGGTGCAAAAGTGGTTCTTGGAGTCTGGTGATGACCCTTCTGACTGATGAATATCTTTGGTCACTGCAGGTTGAACTTTCCAGAAACATAAATCTGTGGGGAAATGTCATAGCTCAACAGTGTGAATCAAGAAAGGGGAAATATGTTCTTTCATTTCATCTGCCAAGCTTGTACATGGCCAGCTTTAAGATGCTAAATCATCTGTAAACAATGCAAACTTGGGCTTTTTTACATGTTGTTCTCTCAGGAATGGTAGTTTTTCCTATATTAGTTGATCTATTCTAGAGATAGAAATTCATAAATTAAAGATAAGGTTCAGCTAACAGATGTGCTTGTCTACAATACAGGTGTTTACATCAACCACATAAGCAGACATCTATAACTTTTGTATGTCTGTAATAGGATGAAGCCTAGAGGAAAAAAAAGCTAGAGATTGGTCCTATGTCTACCAGTCAGAATTTTTACTGCACCTTAGAGATTTCCAAAGGGAATGAGCTGTTAGAAGTGCTGAGAGGAGTGACCCATGGCCTTGCTTCTGTCCATGGACATACCATCAAGACCTATAAAAATCTTTTGCATATGATGAATTTTTCAAGAAGCTGAGGTTACTTTAAATGTAACAAAATTGGAGAAACCACATTTGTTGATCTACAAAACCATCAATGTTATTATTTAAGTGAATAAGAGCAAATCCAAAGCCATTATCAGGAGGCTGACCCTACAATGTCACTTAGGAAATAATTATCTAGTTTCATTAACGCATATTTTTTCACAGTAAGGCTAATATCTTACAACCTTTATAAAAAGTTAACTACTCAAGACAGAAGGAATTGGGGATATCTGCAAAAGGATGCATTTTTCCAAGTTCAAACAGATGCTTAATTCTGTTCCCTGTTTATCCATTGTCAGATCATGTGAACAAACCGTCATTGCACCTAATGTGAGCTCATCAGAGATCCAAGCTGTCTAGTATGAGTAAAGATGAACTATGTATACACAAATAATGCCTTCAATCCAAAGAAGCAAATTTGTAAAATTAAAATCTATGTTTTGGCAGTCATCTGGAAATGTTAATACTTTCAGAACCTCAGTGATACACTCAGTGTATCATGACCACACACCACAGTACCTGTACTCTTTTTCAAACAGGTCATGCCTTTCTGAAGTGCTACCAGTCAAAACCCAACTGATAATCTTCCCTTTTACAACATTCCCTTCCCTTGGTAGCCAACTGTTTACCATAGTTGCCATCTCAAGAGGTGCACTGACCAGGAGCTGGTCACATACATGTAGGGCTTGATTTCCACAGTATCTGAAGCTTGCTGAAATTTAATCTCACCTGTCTGACATCTTCTCATCCAGTGGCTTCAGGAAAACTGGCCTCACAAAGTTAAGGCACGGTGTTAAGAAAGTGAGAAGCTCTGCTACTAGTTGAACTGCTGAGGAAGGACTATTTTTTCATTGGTCTTGTGCATCTCTGGGCTAAAGCACTCTTCTAAATATGCACCAAGGCCCCATGAAGTGTCAGCCTTGCAGCTGCAAGCTGATGCCAGGTGAGTCAGGACTGTGGGAACAGAGCAGCACATATAAAACCAGCTTGTATTATCTGCTTCCTTTACTATGCCTGCTTTGTTTGGAATCTAGGATGTTACATCTGAGACTGCCCATCTCCCTCTGTCTCCATATGTTGCTAATCATCCCATGGAGTTCAGAGAAAGAAAATTAACTGTTTGGAAAGTAACTAACAGCAATAACAAAAATTACTTCAGGCATCGTGGAGAATGATTTCTCCCACCCACGTTAGGCCAGTCAGTGTGAATTTGTGTTATATTTACTGCTTGTATTCCAGCATCCTCCAGGCTGATGATGAAATGGTGCAAAGCTGAGCAGAAGCACTATACTTGCATCAGGTACAACCAAAACCTGTAGTTCCTTCCACCAGCAGTGCTGGTTACATCTTCTTTTTTGTGGGACATACTAAGAGTAATTACTTGTTCAAATCTCAGCCTGGTTTTGCAGTACCAGTCTTTTTTCATTACACAAGTTAATTTGGCTTTTTAAATCAGAGAGATTGTGAGGGTCTGGAGACTGGAACCACAATTTGAGTGCTGTGGTCTTTGCACCAGACATGAGGACAGAGTTAACAGATGCCCTGATAGTTCATAGCTGAGACAAACTGATATAACCTTTTTTTTCTTTTTGCAGTACACAGCATCCAATTTAATTTAATCCACTTTATATTTCTCACCATAAAAATTTGCACATCCTATAACTTGTGCAATAATGCCAAAACTATGCAAGAGGTATAGAGTTAAAATTAACCCTGTTTTAAGAATCTATCAATATTGCTAGTCCTCACAATTTTATCCTGAGTCTCTATGTAACCAGAATTCTTTTAAGCAAAACTCTTAATTATTTTTTGTTGTTTAAAGGGGACTAAATCTGAATCTTATCTTAAATTTTACAGGATAAATCTTCTGTTCCCCTGTCACAGAGGAAAGTGCTGAAGTATGACCACATTATTTAAGGGATTTCAAACACAAAGCGAAGGAAAAAATGCCAGTTTTTACTATTTATTTGATATCATATATTAAGACTCAATTTAGCTGGGGAAAGGGATATGACTTGTGGTCTTAAATGTGTGACAGTAAAACAAATACTTGCATCTTAGGAATATTAACAGCAATTAAGAGATTCTTTTTCAATCCCCTGTCTTTTCAAATTTTAAGGCAATCAATTCATTAGCTCTGTATGTAAATAGACAAGAAGGTAGTACTTAGGTTGCTGGAAATTTTTCATACTTGTGCCACTTTTTTCTAAGATTAATTTTCTGTCATATTTTTTATGGCTTTCAGATAACTTGATAAAGTGGTCACATTAATCTGTAAATTTTTCCTTATGTTGACCAAAGGACTAGGAAAGGTATCTACTTTTGTCACAAGATTACTGAATTTAAATCTCTATGAGGTTCTTATTTTAGTGCTTTTTTCATATTTTCCTTTTGATAATCACTATATTGTGAGATATTCATTGAATGATAACCAGGACAGAGACAAGCCTAGAGTAAAAAAAGTATCCTTATTTTGTACACCACACACTATTACTGTCTGCATCTGAGGTCTTTGTGTGCACCCTGTCAGATTTTTCAGTTGGCTGGTGTGATATTCAACATCCTTGTGTTCTCTCTGAGTTGCAAAAAATCCACATGTCACTATCTGTTCTGCCTGATAGGGATTTAGACCTTGAGTGTGTGCTGCCCCTCCGAGCTACTGAGGATTCACTAAGTAGTGCCTACAAATAGACATTCCTCAAGCTATGAACAGAGCTTTTGATTCTTTTTATCCCTGTCATTTGTCTATTCCCTTGAAGTCTTCAATTAAAATTACTGATGCAAACTCAAAGAGCAATTGTAGCAGAGCATCTAAGTTGAATTTCAAAATGCTTCTGAAAATGGACAGTGTGTTGTTTAAGTCATAGAAACAATTTAAAAAAAAAATCTTAGGAACATTCTTGTCTCCACATCACACGCTGCCTCACTTCATGAGATGATTCTGGGCTTGCATTTATTAGTTCAAATGGAACTCAGTGGTCACTGAGATCCATATCCTGGGGTTTAGCCATAAAGTCTGCCATAATGTAGAAATTTTGGGAATCTTCTATCTCACATTTTACGCTTAGTACCTTAACTCTAGGTGGTTCAAAGCAGGACACTAAGAAAAATAGATTCCCAAGAAGGGTGGCAATAGGGAGGAAAAGGGAGATAACTGAGACTCCCAATATGTGGGTGCAATTCAGTTGCATAAACATAGGTGTCCAGTGCCATCAAAAGTTCCAGGGACCCCAACTAGCCTCCTCCTGCCTTTAGAGGCAGCACTCTCTTGTAAGTCCTGTGTGGTACCTGCAAGTCACATACAAGTGTCTCAAATGCCAGAGGCTGTTGCAAATGACATTAGACACCTGCCTAAACAACCTCATTCCTCCTTCAACAAGGAGTTGAAACTCTTTTGGTTTTCCTTATTATCTATTAGAGCAAGCAGTGATTGATTAATTACTGTAATAATCATCCTTTTCTGACAATTTTAAGGATGTTTGTTTCCCCTAGCCTAATTCAAAACTCACATTTGTAGTTTTATGAAGACTTTAAAAAAGCAAAAAAAACCCCCTTTTTAAATTAATAGGCTTAATTTAACTCTCATTTAACTGTTCAAACAACAACATTATAAGAAGTTTGATGATTGAGTTCATCCCCTCGTATACTGGGGATTATAAATTCATTTTCATCTCCAGCACTTACAATATTTTGCTTCATATATTATTGGTACCCATAAAGAATATGCCGATATTGGGATTGAATATTGTATATGTAACTTGTTTTCTTTCCTGTGGTGACTTTTCTTCAAAATTCTTTTTGAAGTGAGTCACTCATTTTTTTCAAGTCCACATATTACACAGAAATGCAGGAGGAATCTGAAAAGAACACTAGTCTTTCATTTTGCTTTGATAAAATCCGTATTTATACAGAGAAAACAACTCACAATACTCATGGTTTATGGCACTTACCTGATTTTTAAAGAAACTCACATTTGTGGACACTATATTTCGATCTATGGTTATCAGTCCCAAGAATGATAATGTGTGCTTGTTACTAGAAACAGCAAAATACAGGACATGTAAATAGGTAAAATTCTGGGTTACATAGGTGTGCCACATGATATTCTGCAGGAAAGAGTATATGAGCAGGCCTGCTTATATGTGCTAAGATTTTTCTAATATTTAAGTCATTAGAGCAACCCTTCCAGCACCAACTATAGAAAGCTGAAGATATTTGATTAGAGATGGCTGAGGTCTGAACATGCCCAGCCATGCCAGATTCCATGTACAGCACTTACTGTCCTTTATCCAGCTGTTTCACCTTTGACCAGATTCTGCCTGCAGTTATGTTTTTGTTTAACCCAGAAACCAATGGTGAATTTGATGGGAAGAGAGGGCATAATGGAAATATTATCTATGACAATATAAAAATCCTGTCTCTTATGAAAAAATGCAACACCAACCATAAACACAAGGCATACACACCCTGTTTTTAACCTAAGACACCACCCTCAGTCTCTTTTAGAAAAAGAGTAAATAGAGATATTCTGGTGCTCAGAGGTGCTATATCTTTAGCAGAAAATGAGATCATACAGAAATCAATAAATATGGTAAAGTAAAATGTGAAAGAGTAAAGGTGAAAAAGCAAAGACGCTATTTGGACACAAATTATTCAAGTATGTGCAGTCACATATTCCTATTAATGCAAGGTCTGGCTCCATGGAAAAATGGCCACAAAGGGCAAAAGCATAGACAAAGATACTAAAACTATGTCATACTTATTTCAGTATGCAAAATACAAAGGCAGAAAAAGGTTAAATTATTTATTCTGTCCACTATCACATCCTAATACACCTTTATCCAATTTGAGTGTTCATATTGAAATAAACATTTGTTTTATGTATGAGTGTTCTAGGAAGTCCATAAATTCATTCTTCAATCTGAACTTTATCATGTGGAATCTGCAGATTCTGCTAGGCCATTTAACATAGACCAGGAGATGAAAAATATATTATCATAATCCTCACATTTATTAGGATAGGTTTTGTAAATTTTGCAAGTTGCCACTTGAGTAAGCAGCATGCACTGAACTCAGTGCCTGCAAAAACTGCTGCCATTGCAGAAATTACTTACTTTCTAGCAAATGTAATTGTCTATCTCACATGATTTGGCTATTTGTATGAACAGACAAAAATATACATTGAAAATAATAGTCATCATCTTCTCATGTACTATTTCCTTCAATAAATAATGACTTTTTGTTTCTTAAGAAAAAATAGATTGATGTATGTTCACCTCTGCCTCCACACTTGTGCAAGCAAATACAATCTGTACCTATACTAAAATCTGAGAGTTCAAAACTTCCTCACTTTTTGCTTTTAACCATTTCTGAGAGCAAATTTTAAATTATTCGAGAATTTAAGAATAAATTAAGTAATTAATTTTAAGAAACAATTTCTGCTGTACATTTAGAATGGCAAATATCTGTCTTGACAGTTAGCAAATATTTTGCTTGAACAAATTAGTTTATATCCATGTACCTGAATTTCCCCATCCAAAAGGAGAAACAGTCATTTTAGCGCTTAGTAAAGTCCAATACTTATTGAAGTTAGCAACTCCCATCATAACTGCTAAAAACATTGGAGAAGAGAAACCTAATGGAGTTCAGCTTAAGACATTAAGGTCAAATATTGTCAAAGTCCAATTGTGCAATGTATATTAAAAGAGAAATCTGTGCTCAATCGCACATGGATCAATATTTTTGTCAGTGCTCTGAGTTTTATCATTTGATGCATGTCATGAACTAAAACTATCCATAGTTGCATTAGAGATGACAAAACATTTCCAGGCATATAAATCATATTTGAGGAGCTTTGCAAACCTTTAACTGATGGGCAGTTACAGAGACATTTGAGGCAGTTTTATTAGAAATTCACTTCTAAAAACATTTTTCACTGTCTGTTTGCCAGAATCAGGATATTAGCACAGATGCACCTTTCATCTGACCCTGTTTAGCTGCTCACATGGCCTTTATAAGAAGAGCAAAGTTTATTCCAGCACTTATGCGACTGCCTCTTTGTAATTGATGATTCTGGCATTTAAAAAATAGCTTGTTTGCTTAAAGACCTGTAATGAAAATTTCTCAATGACATAAAGAGCACTTTTCTAACCAGGAGGTGGGCATGAAGTCAATCCTGATGGAAAGTGAGAAGCCCCTGGAAAAATTCTTTCAGCCTTTTCTCTCTCTGCTCCACACAAGTCTTCTCCCCTGCAGCAGTCACATAAGTGTGATGTTGTCCCTGAGTCGGTGGATGGAGGTGGAGCTCGAGGTGCCCTGCTGCTCCCAAAGTCTCTATGTGTGCAGCAGTGGGAGCTGCCTGGGCACCACTGGCTCCTCCTCAGCTCCTCCTTCAGCAGGTACCAGAGGGAAGCAGTGCCACGGTGGTAGAGCCAGGGTGCCCTAAACACTGCTCTGCTGCCATGCCCAGATGAGTGAGGGTTGTGTACAGCAGCTTAGGCAAACTATTGATGTCAGGAGCTTTGATGTTCTGACAGGTCTTGGCTATCAGCCTCAGGGGGTGACTGCCTGGTGAAGAGGGGAGAAAAGGGTCACCAGAAACTGGGTGCAGAACAGGGAGAAAACTGACTGGACTAGGATATGCTGGAATTGAAGATGACATAATTTGTTTTTGTTCTGCAGGGAGGCAGAGAGAAAAGGCAGTAATTTTATGCCAGAAATGGCTGGAGAGTGGGTGTTTCTGTGCATGTGTGATTCTGTAGGAGGCAGGAGGGGGAGGGCAAGGTTCTAAGGGAAAGAAGAAAGGAGCTCTGCAAGAAAGGTCTGAGAGCACTGATGTGAGTACAGATCTTTTAAACGCTGGCAGTTTCACTCCTTTTGATGTATTGCTTTCTTCTTTAGCTCCAAATGGAAGTAAATTAAAATTCTTTGTATTAAACTAATCTCTTCTGCATTATAATCAGCATCATTGTATGCAGTATTTACTGAGACTTTCTTTGCCATGCTGAGCATCACCTGTAGTACTGCTGGGGAAAAGTCTGATTATATGGGAGACCCTGTCTTGATAGATGTTCCTTGAGAATTTATTCATAGGCTAAAAGTCAGTCATGAAGCATGTTGGATTATGCTGCTGCTCTGTTATTTGTGATCTCTTCTATTCCACCTTTGCGTAAGCAAAATTGCAAGTCTCAGTAAGCAAAGGCTATCAGCAGTTCATGATTATTGGCCTGAAATCATGCCTGTGAATCCTGCAAACCCGTCAGTTCTGAAGAAGCTGTCAGAGCTAAGCCTGTAATATGGTGAAGGGATAAAAGAGCACTGAAAAAAATCGGTTGTTTTTTACTGGGGTGATTAAAAAAAGGCATCAGAAAGAGGTGGGAAACTGGCAAATGCAGAAATTGAGGTAATGATGAGAACCTGACAGTGCTTAGTTGTTAGGGGGAAGTGAAGTAACATCGTTGTATGGGACTGAAAAACACTAGATGTGTGGGGCAGCATTAATCATACCCCCCTCACTAGCATGTTTACAGGATTATTCTCCTGATATGGGGCAGAGCCTCAGCCAATGCTCTTGGTACTTGTTTTGTTTGTTGGAGCCTAGTTGACTTTCCTGCACTGAAACCTCCACGAAAGCTCATGTGCCACACAGCAGCCTGGTGTGCTCAGGCAGGTTTTCCTCAGGCAGCTTAAGAGGAGCACATCCACCCACAGCAAAGACGCTGCCTCCTGTAAGACCTGGTCACTGGCACTGGAAACCACAGAGTATTTAACCTTGTTTGTTTGACAAGTGGGATTGAGGGTAGATTCCTCTGTCAAATTCCACAGGAAAGTCATGCAACACTGCAGTGCTACACCTGGCATGAAACTATTGATGACATTTTTAT
The DNA here is from genome assembly GCA_013399915.1 of Illadopsis cleaveri. Lineage (NCBI taxonomy): Eukaryota > Metazoa > Chordata > Aves > Passeriformes > Timaliidae > Illadopsis > Illadopsis cleaveri. The sequence continues at coordinate 113,490 of VXBB01005716.1, forward strand.
TTTTAATGCCACTTTCGAAGGTTGTTTTATTTAAGTGGGAGGGAGTTGTTCTAACACAGATGGGAGAAGTTGAAAGCATTCATATCATCTCTGGTCATTTTCTAGACAGGTCACAACAGCATCATTACTCAGAGTTCAATAAAACTTCCTATTTTGGCAGACTTTTTAATTAATCTCTTTAGTCTGTCTTGTTCCAATTATTTTCTGCATATCAGGCAAGAATATATTTTTTTAGACCAAACTGAATTGCATCAAAAGAAAATGCTGTTGACTATTACATAAGAGATTCAAGTGTTTCTAGCACAGTTGAAAAAGTAGTTCTGAATTGTTTGGGGAAATGGGGATAATAAGAAGAATTTTACTTGAGCAATTGTTTATGCCAAAAATTCCACTCCAGCCAAGGTGCTGAGTGGATGGATTTTTATTTCAAACTGAGCAGTGTTGTAAATACCCTTTCAATAGTCCGTTCAGTTCTGTAAGCAGGACTGTGATACTTTAATCATTTTGTTTTCTACAAGAATAATGAATTCATCTTTTCTAGGGCATAATACTTGTAATCTCATGTCAATTGGAAGTAATATTTTTCAAAAAATGTTGGGGTATATTAAAAAAATCAAATTGAAAATATTATGAAATTAAGAACATACAGTAAAAAAAAATCACAATATTTCTAATTTTTAGAGGGCTTTTAAATTTACCTATTCCAGAAAAATTGTGCCACAGACAGAACCTAACCCCAAGCTAGATGTGATCAGCCTGGTCCCAGGTATATAGGATTTCATCTTTTCCACATAAAAATATAACCACACTTAGATGTTAGTCTCATTTTGCATGTGTGTGTCAGAATCGGGTGCTAATTTTTTTCTCCTGTATGAATTCTGTGTTAAACATGCTTTGCCAAGGGCTGACAGAAAAAGCCAGACTTTCCCTGATTTGGGTTTCCAGCTAAGTTGTGTAGTAATGGCAGTGGCCATAGCAAGCTACCTCAGGCTGGCTATCTCTCTCTCTCTCTCTCTCTCTC
>VXBB01005716.1:114556-143684 GCA_013399915.1 Illadopsis cleaveri
CCCCCGTCCCTCCCTCCCTCTCTCTCACGTAACTGGAAAACACAGCTGTGGAAACAGCCAGGCCAAGTATGGGAAAAAGGAGGGGCTAGAACAAAGATCCTATAGCAAAGAATAAAATACAAAGTATGATCTCAATAAAGATCATATCAAAATCTGTTTGCACAATGCAAACAGAATTGAGACAATGTAGAGAATCTTTAATCTATCATTTTCCAAAAGATTACCCCAAATTTGGAGCATATAATAGAAATCATAGAAGACATTTGAACAACCTCTCTCAGAGTCAAGACTAGAGGGAGAAAGTCAGTGTGTTTAATCAGTTTCTGACAGCCATCCTGTGGCAATGCAAGCAGCCCTGTCCAGTTGGCAAGCAGAGTGATGCATGATACCTGTGCAGTGTAATTGCATCCATTTCAACAGACTGCAGCAAGATTTTTGCTCTTTCTTGCAGTGACAGCAAGTTCTTCTCCCAAATAATAGAAATTACATGAGATACAACTTTTTCGTGACCTCTGTTTACGTCCTGCAATAGCAAGGTTTAGGAACAGGCTAAATATCAAACCTACTCCTTCAGAGTAATTTAAATTTCTCATGCACCATAGTCTATTTTATTGCTATTAGTGATGGAATTAGATATTTTTCTATATCTCGTTTTATCCATAAAAGAGAAAAACCACATTAAGCTCATATAATTTTCCTTCCTTTTTCTTTCATTTCTTTGCATTTCAGTCAATTTAATGCAGCAGTATTATCCTTCCACTAGATAAAGGCACAACTCGTATTTTTGTGTCTGAATTAAGCAGTGCATCTGTCTTTTAATTTGGTAGAGTGAGAGATTTGAGGAAATTGCAGAATGGTCACGTAACTAATTTCTCTTTTAGTGGCAACAGTTTTTAATCTCTTTCACATCTTGTTGGTATCTAAGCACATCTGGGTCTTGCTTAGGTATTCAAAACCCTTGTTACGCCTCAAGAGCATCCTTCCCAAAAGGATTCTATTTGTGCAAGTGAAAAAAGAGGAATATATTATCATTCATCTTAAACAGTCTCGCTTTTGCAGATTCCCTCTAACTATACAAAAATAACCATACAGACAAGTACTCATTCTACTTTTCATGGCTGGGAGGAGGGCAAGCAGGAGTCCTCCAACAGAAGAAATGTAGAGAGTGGGTAAGAGAGAATTGAGAAAATATTTAGTTCTAATCCAAAGTAGAACCTGCATAGACTCCAGTGGAACAGAAGCACATCTGTTATGTGCAAACAGTTCTTCCCCGTGCATGCAGAAAGCTTGCCATTGGACCTGAACCTCATTTGTGCTATTACTCATTTTAATGATGATTTTTTTTTAATGATTGGACAAAGCCATTAAAAGCTTTGGGGAGCATGCTCTTTGTAAGCTATGGGCTGGCAAGGACTGTGCACATACAGAAATGCCTTTCAGCTGCCTTGGCCATCATGGGGGACAGTAGGCACTGTCAGAGGGATTTTTCTCACAATTTCTTCACATCATTATATTTCTGCTTCCATGGCTGCTAGAATTTGGTTTTTCTCCGCTTCCATCACTTAATTGACACTATCAGTTCCACTATTCCCTTGTGCTAGGCTGGCTTTGAGGGATCTCTGGTGCTGTGGGGCTCTTTCTGATAGCAGCAGCTGAAACTGGACATGTGGGCAGGTGCTCTCTGCTCCTTCAGGGTAAAGGTTGTCCTGTGCCTTCAAGCCCAAGTGAACACAGCTGGAAGAAAATGTGCCACCTCTGCTTATCAGAAACTCTGCACCAGAGAAACAGCTATGCCTGATTTTCTATAAATTCCAGATTGCCTCAGAATCCAAAACGTGCTCTCCAGTTTTTAGCGTAGATGGACCACTTATTCTGCTTCTAAATCAGTACTGGTTTTGAAGCTAGCTGGAGATATATGAATAAGTGTGAAAATATGCATACCTCTGTTTTCCAAAAGTACCTTTTAGATGAATTCTACTAGGTGGAACTGTGGTATTCACCATTTAGTTTGCGGCTCATTGCAATAAATCTAGGAGGACAGTGAAGTCGGAGAACGAAAATGTGGTCACTGCTAATGTCAAAGTTACTGTCCTCTCTTTTTATTGTGTCTGTCATGTAACAAATAAGCACACTAAGAAGCATTCACACTAGTTATCCTGAGCATATTGAATAATTCATAGAAGTAGTGTTAGAAATTGTGCTATAGGGACATTAAAAACATTGTATCAGGGTTTTTTTTTCATAAATCCCTTCTACAGTCCCAGTTAATCAAAATACTTCTTGCCATGGGAGTTCTGTTACAATAGTTTTGCCATAAGAGATACAAATATACGTACTTTTGGACGGAGAGTGAAAAGACTGGATGGTTTCAATCTCAATAAAAATAAAATTACAGAACTCTCCAGAATTTGTTTCTTCACAGTATTTAATTGTAATTCCACTTGCTCATTAGCACTGAAAGCCTTGAAAATGTTTCAAAAGCAGTTTACAGTATTACAGGCTCACTAGACATTTAATACATTGATTGACTGGTTCATCTTTATGTATGTAAAATTTCTCAAGGCTAAACAATTTGGAGATTCCTTGCTGAGAACAGCTAAAGGACTTTCAGTTTCAGCAATTCATTCTTCTAAATATTAATTGAAAACATAATGTGTCAACTATTAATGGAATAAAATAAGGGACAAATCATATTTTGTACTTACAACATTTAGTGCATTTTTATCAAATATTGTAAAAGCTTTTTCTATTTTGTGAATTGGTTTATTGTTCTTTATTTTTTTATTGTGTTGAACTGGTATAAAATCTCTTGGATATATCATAAAATCTATGAAATCAAAATGCACTAGGTAAAACAAACACTGAATTTGTTCACCCAGCAATGCTTAACTTTGCTGTTAGGACAGTATTATTTATGGTGACGTCTCTCTTGTTAGTGATAGCAGCCCCATCTTTAGATTGAGTGATTCACAAAGACAATCTTGAGGTTTTTTTCTGAGCTCATAGTTTGTAGTAAAAGTAGAGAGAGCAAAAATAGCCAAGAAGCCATTACTTTCATTTTATACCCAGAGTTTTTTGCATTTTTTTAGTTTGATCTTAGGTACATGAGTTTCTCTGATTATAATCCTCACTGTGTAATTTCATTGTATTTCTAAGAGTTGCAGTTGACATATAAGCAGTAGACACCTGACTATGTTTTTTGTCTGGAAACCATTTTCAGGTAGTGCTTGTATGTGAGCATTGCTTGCATACAAGTCTGAAAATTTAATCAATTTCATACTTAAAATGCCATAAGAAGCAGAAATAACAAAAAGGAGGTTTAATGTAAATTGCCCTCCATTTTAAAAGCATCAACTTTTGGAGCAGGATTCACTAGTATGCTCCAGTCTGTTTGTGCCTTCCTGAAGCAGGACAGGGCTCTTAAGCAGGCAGTTAAGGGATTTTTAAAGACAGGGAAGAACAAAGCATCCAGTGCATAGCAACTTCTGCTCTCTCACTCTGCTGCTAGCATTCATGTCCCACATTTGACTACTGAACAGCAGATGTATCCATATTGCAGCAGTTTGTGGCAAGTGTTGGGATCTAAACATTCATCTGAACCCCTACACTGCAATAGAAAATGATGGAGTATTTTGTCCTGCAATGGTGGTGTTATTGGTCATATATTTACTACAGTGGAAATGAAGTCCCAAAAATATTTTGACTTCTCAGTGTTATAAAAATTCTCCTTTCTCTCAGAAACCAAAACAGAAAATAGACAAGGTGGATGAGACATAAAAGGAGGAAGAATAGCTAGTGGGAGACTGGATAATCCTCATAAGAGGGGAATGTGATTCTTAGCCATAAAGCTATAAGGGTAGAAAGTGACCTTTGCATAACTATTATAAGGCTGTAGTTTTCTGTGTGTTATAAAGCAGTTTTAAAGAAGGAGGTTGGTGAGACTTCTGTTAATGATTTTGCCTCCTCCTTGTTACAAAAAAGAATATCATGCAAGCTGAATTTTGTAGTTTTATACTCAGTGTAGTATTCAGAAATGAGCTGAACGTGAAAGAATAATTATTCAGTGGTGAAGGTGTTAAATTGTTTTGCAAAGAGTAAAAATATATTGTCCTTGAAAATGAGTGCTTGGCAGTGCAAGAGGCTCTAGAGATATTAAGGCAGCCAACGTTTGCTTGGAAGGAAGGTCAGTCTGATAACCCATTACCCTCTATTAACCTGGCAAAATACTGCAAAACCTTAGAGAACCTAAAGGAACTCTACTATTTCTCTTTGCAATGCAATTTTAAAGCAAGTAATATATTCATACATGCCTGAAAAACTACTGAGATCTTTTGGTATAGAAATTATGTGAGAACCTGTCTGAAGTTTAGATAATTTTTTTTTTAGATGATTTTGCTATCAAAAAAAGAAAGAAAATATATAGGAGGTAATATACAAGACAAAAAAGAAGAAATATACAAGACAAGCACATATAAACTAAAATTTGAATGGCCTTTATAAAATTTATGAGTAGAAAATTACTTATATACTGGCCATACACTTGAATAAGTGTTTATTAATGAATTGGCAATCATATATAGCTCCATTTCAAATGCACTGAGGTATTTATTTGTTGTAGACTACTAGTAAAAATCCATTTATTTAGCTGGAAAGTATTTCACTGTTTTGATACATTTAATTTCTGCTTGATAAAATGCTCCCTGTCTTTAATTTTGCATAAAAGCATTAATCTGTGGTGATCCAGACTTCTTTTTAAATATCTGTCTCTGAGGAGTGCTGACCTTGTAAACCCTGTTGACTACTTTCAAGATACAGCAAGATTTGAGGATTTATATATATGTAGAATCAGGAGTGCACAGATATATATATTCTGAATTTTTGGTTTGGCATGACAGGAGAAGCTCCAATAACTAGGATAAAGCAGTGAACAAGCACACATTTCATTACAACTAATGGCATGATTAAGATGTTAATCAGTCAAGATTCTTCAGCATAAAGTTTGGTAGTGAATTTTTAGCATAAAAAGTAGCATCTAGGACAACAGTAAACATTATTTTTGGGAAGAATGTGGATGCATATTATTATTATTATTATTATTATTATTACTGATTAACATTGCTAATCAATACATCAGAGCAACTCTTTCAGATTTGGTGCCTGGCATTTGGCTCCACATCCATGGTTTGGATCTGAAATGAGCACAGTGACTACTGGCAGCTCACGTTAATTCTCAGTCAGCAGAATGTGGACTTGAGCAATGAATACACAAAACATCCACAAATCAAAGCTTTAAGTCTTAGCTTTAAATTAAATTAATATCCTGACTGATAGTCAAATTGGATTTGTACTGGTCTCAGAGAGTCAGCTGGCAAATTAGGCACCTGGATGGGCACTGTGCGAGTGTGGCAGGAAAAACAAAGTATTGATCAAACAATGATGAAAATCGCAGTTTTACCAAATAGATAACAGAGTTATAAAACTGACCCACTTCTGGCAGTAATGCCCACTGCAATTACAAGGAATCTCCTTGGAAACCATAATATCTCTAAAATAGAAATGAATTCTCAAGTTGTACCTCTATAGATTTTAAATGGAGATGAATCCTACTCATCTATCTTTGCACATGTTTTTTAAGTGTCCAACAGAGTGCTGTTGCTTTCACAAATTACTAATTTAGTGTGTGACTAGTTATTCTTGTCCTCATGAATAGCTGCCATTACTCAAAGACATAAAATAGATCTATTAACCATTTCAGTTCACAATATGACTGCCTATTACTAAAATTTCCCAGTAACATACACATATTTATATATATTTCAACATATGAAGGCATTTGTCACTGTGCTGCAGCCTCTTTATAAATTCTCCAGTAAATTCCTCACCTCATCCATCTCCCTTTTTTGCTTCCTGGCAGTTTAAGTCAGGAATCAGCAGTGGCAATGGTGTGCAGTTGACAATGCTGCTGAAAATGTCTTCCACCAGGGACAGGTGGCACATGGCCAGGATTCCCAGTGGGGCACAGGGGCTGCTTGGTATTTACATCATGCTTTTCCATACCCCTATGCCTTCAGGCTGCCGGGAAGCAGGCTGGGCTGCTTTCCTCCTCCTGGGAGCCATTACCTAGATAAATGTGATGCTCTGCCTACAGAAATAAAATGTGTGTACAAAAGCAAATGGGTTGTAAATTTTGACCTCCTTTTTCTGAGGAAAAAGAAGGGTTTCATTTCTCCACGAGCCTCTGCGCACAATGACACCTTTCAAAGTGATCCCAAATAGCTATGCAAACATGGCATACATTTTTTATCTCACTCTTCAGATCCACTGACGCTCTGTCACGCAGTTCATTCACACCAGGCGTTTCAGGATGCACAAGTAGTTCCTGCAAGCAAAGCTTAGACAGAAAAAGCTTACATAATTTGTAAATAAAAGGCTACCTGCAAAATTGGACCTTTTTCTTTTTATGTGGTCTTGCATCCAATATATTTACCACCTTTTCAGTAATTACTTTTCTTTGTAAAGTAGCAGTTTTAACATCCGTGCTATGCTTTCAGATGCCTGAAGAAGTGAAAAACTGTTTCTAGGAAAAAAATTTGCCTAGTTTTTGCTGCTTTATGACCAGCATTCTTTTAACTATGTTTTTGCTATTGCATTACTTACATTTTTTAATCTACAATGCTTCATGTTTACTAGATCAGCAAATAATCAAGGTCTTTAGATTTTTCTGGAATGTATTTTATTCTCTTCCAAATAAATGCCTCTATTTAAATAGCTTTTACCACTATATGCAAAACAAAAATAAAATGGAAATAGTTTGGTCTACTAATCCACATCTGCCTGAGTGTAATTAAATGATACATGCTGGTTAAGCACAAAAATTTTGAATAGACAGCTTTTTAATTAAGCATGTGCATTGGGTCACTGTAGAAATAAAATGGGTTCTAAAAAATTGATTGTATAAAAATGGCACCTGCTTACTCAACAGATCTGAGTTTTGGGTGAAGTTGCCGACAAGTGTCTGTGTCAGATATTTGTGTTGGCCCCTGCAGCAAAGTTCAGAGGCAGTGCTCGGTCCCTCATGATGGGAATGATAAAGTCCAATGATAGGAACAGATTTTAGCCCAAGTTACCACTCCTGCAGTGCTGTTCTGTACAAGTACTGACTCAAATCTGACAAACAGATGATTTAAATCTGTTGATCGTGTTTCAGAAAGAGGAAAATCAGACCAGCCTGAATGCCTAGGAATACATGTTGGCTTGACTTTTTGTCCAACTTAAAGAAATAATTAATAATAGTAATAATTAGTGATTGATTAAATAAATAATATTTTTATTACCCTGATTTTTCCCCCTGAACCTCAGTCCCCAGAGTTCAATGAGTGAAAGAAGGAGCTGTGGAGAGTGGTTACTTGTCAGATTTGCCGAGTTTGTCACACACGGGTAAAACTTTCTGTATGTGATGAAGACTGGGGAATGGTTCTTCCATGCCAGTATGAGCAGTGACATTTTAATGGACTATTTAGTGTTCTTGCATACCAGCAAGTGGTCCTGAAACTATTTCTGAATGCAGAGGCAGCTGCCCATTATGTCTCCCAGCAGCTCTTTTCATTTTACTGTGGCTGCTGCAGTACTGTCTACCAGAGAAAGTTGTTATAAAGCTGATAATAATGTGGTCACTTTTAAATTTAGCTCTTTTGATCAGTAGCTGTAGTTATTGAGTTATTCTATGCATGTACTTCTCTCTAGGTTGCCTTTTTGCTATGTTTTAGCAGTTAATCTAATGTTCCTCTTTAGAAGAACTAAGTAAGTATTTTCTTGGCAGGTGTTTTAAGTATTTCAGTACTAATATGCAATAGTCATCTTACACTGCAATCTCCTTAAAGAAGTTGTAATTCCAAAATTTGTTTTTAAAAATAAGGGTAATTTTATACTGATTATTAATAAAATTAGGGCCTTTTTTCCTTTTTTTTTTTAAGAAAAATCAGTCTACCATGAACTGCAAGACCCTAGGCTTTCTCTTTTGTCTGTAAAAGTCAGGCAGTCAGATCTTAGCAGCTAGAGCCAAATAGGTTTTACCAGATTTTGTGGCAAGTCAGAGTACAAGAAATCAGAGAATTTCTGTTTATACAGAAATTTCTGAAATCTTCTAAAGCCAAAAAAAATGCTTCTAGCCATTTGTAATGGAAATTATTTATTCAAATACTGGATTAACACCTATGTCAAGTGGAGGGAAGTTGAATTTCAAAGTTTCAGAATGTATTTTGTCTTCTACTGTTTAACTAAAGGATCCCTCACACATTAGTTCTCTGTACTGCTACTTGTAAGTGTATGTGTGAATGTAAAAATGGCTCATTTCTTACCAATCTTTGCTTCTTTCATGACCATCAATCACATGTGGTTGTTATTAAAATTACCCCCATGTTTCATATTTTGATACTGGAAACGTCCTCTGAATTTATTATTAACAGGCTCCAGTGCCAGCAATCTTGCAGCAGTCTGCAGAAAGAGAAGACAAGGTCACTGCTGAGAAGTGACAGAAGTATCTGGTAATGACAGTAGAGAGTGTGGGTGGGCAGGTGAAGGGAAAGCTTCAACGATGAAGTAATCATGTATTGCTAGCTATGAAACTGATGCAAAGTATGCATATGCAGAATTTAGATTATATGGGTGAGAAATGCAAGTGGGAATAAGTAATGCTGGAGAAGTTAGCAGAGTTCATGTAGGCTATAAATGCAGCAAAAAATTATGCAGCCCAAGTCCTGCAGAACTGGTATGTCCTGTGCTGACTTGCCAAACCATGAGCTGGTTTTCGCGCTGTTGCTATTGGCTTGTCCTGGCTGCGGGGGGCTAGCAGAGCTGTCTTCACCCCAAATCACAGCATTTTGTCATATTTTAAGCACATAAACCTAGCACTAAGAGCATGATCAAAAACCTGTCAGGAAGAATGGAGAAGAATTTCTACTAAATTTCGATTGAAGATCTAATTTGCACTTTTTTCTCTGCATTCATACTTCGAAGTTTAGTGAATTCTAATTAATAATGAGAATGGCAGTCTAGTAGGCAATTCAGTTTACTGAAGTACAGCCAGAAATCTAAGTGCACAAGAAACATAATAAGAAGAAATTGACAAAATGTTTCCCACAAATAGTGGGAACATAAGTAAGAAAATGGACAAACTTTACCTACCAGTGCAAGATGTTTACACAGAGAATCTAGGGGTAACAAAAACCTATCAGAAACAATAACTGGAGTCCACTGAATAGTACAGGTTCTTCAGAAAGGAGGTAAATAGAGCTGGTAACCTTGCCTGAAACTATAAGATAATTTGTGATGAAACTAGTTATGTCAATAAAACAAATTCTGCTTGGATCAAGCACTTCAAGCATGAAAAACGTTGGGGTTTTTTTCAGAATTAATGCTTGCGGAAAATCCCCAGGGTGTCAGATTTAATTCTGCAACATTATTGTAGAGAGGAACGTAAAACAGAATCAGTCATTAAAAGGTATTTAAGCTCAGAAATTTCTTCACTAGTTACTAATCCAACTAAAGATAATGACAGCAGAGATCTGGTTTTTGCTTTGAAATATGTAGGTAACAAAATGTAACCTCTAATCAAACATTCAGGCACTGAGTCAATTAACATTGCATGACAAAAAGCAATGATCAGCAGACTTTAATAAGCAAAATAAGCTAGTTAAATATATGAAATATTATGGGGATTTGTGGTTGTTTCCATGAAGAAGACATCAAATTTCATCAACTGTAACATACTGTGTTGTATCTGACAACAGGAGACTAGGTGCGGCCAGGAAGACCCCTCCAGATCCATTTTCCTAAATTTTCCAGTTAAATTCAAGAACCTTAACTAAATCAGAGGTAACTTTAGGACAGTTTGATAAATTTGCTTGCTGTCAGTATTCTTTAAGATTCTTCAGCTCAGTGCTGAATTTAGACATTGAAGAATCTGTTTTTGTGGCAGTGTAGATTTTTGTGATGTAGGCCAGGGTATCTGTTGTCTACTGGGTGTCTATCAAACCTGCCAGCTCATCTAGAGAGTCTGATTCAGATGCCTTCTCCATAGATCAGCCCTTCTGGGCTCCCTCATCCCTCAACAGTCTTGAGTAAAATGAGGGTGCTATGGCATGGGGACAGTTTGTACAGGCTAGTGAGGAAGATGAAACTGGAGAGCACCTGATGGAGAGGATGCTCACCCTGGAGAAGAGAAGGCTCAGGGGGATTTTATCAATCTACATAAATATCTGTACAAAGATGGAGCCAAGTTCTTTCCAGTGGCAAGAGGCAATGGGCAAACACTCAAACACAGAAAGTTCCCTTTGAACATCAGAAAACAACACTTTCCTGCTGTGAGGGTGACTGAGCACTGACACAGGTTACCCAGAGAAGATGGGGAGTCTACCTCCTTGGAGGTTTTCAAAAGCCACCTGGACATGATCCTGGGCAACTGATTCTAAGGGATTCTGATTGAGCAGGGTTTGGACAACATGACCTCTAGAGATCCCTGCCAAGCTCAATCATTCTGTAAGCAAGCTCCAGTCATTTTAGTAAATTTAATTCTAAAAGTCAGGCGAAGTTTGATGCTTAATATAAATGTTCTGCATAACTTCAAAGATACCCACTCACTGTGAAACTGTGATTTCTGGAGGCAGACTATGGCTTGCTCAGAAAATCAGACAGGAGTTATAAAGTGGATCGCTATTATGCTTGTCCATATGCACCCATTATTATTAGAAGCAGCAGAAGAGATCAGGCAGAAAAGATGCTACAGGAACCTCTAAGGGAGGTTTCCTAAAGAAGAGAGGTTTTGAACTTTGCATTAGCATGGCACTGGCTCTGTAATGCTCTTATCTCCCTCTTCCCCAAATGCTGAGTACTTCTCTCTGTGTCAGCAAGGAGGAACTCTCAGCCTGGAAAAATGGGTTAGGTTTGGAGAAAGTACAGTTGAGAGATTAATTTGAAGGATTTCTGAAATTAACCCCTTTTGTTCCTCCTTCCTGTCTCATGATCTGAAACTGTTTCTCTCCACTGCAACTACTTTTGTTGAGCTGAGCTTAGTAACTAACGCCCTTAACCTGTGGCTGTACATTCTCCATGTGACAGTACAGCAGGTGGGTCCCAAATGGTCCCACTGTGACTGAGTTACAGCTTCAGCATCTGCCCAGGCATGCTATTCATGTTATACCTCAGAAACAACAAAGAGCTTTAAAGGTATTGATTGAGGAAATGCTAAAGGATTTTCTGCTGGCCTGTGAGGGATAATGGAAGGCTGTTATTTGAAGAAGTTCTTCCCAAGATCTTCCAGTGCTCAGTTTTGCCTGTTTAGTGACTGGGAAAAGGGACTACTTGGCTTGTATGTTTCCTGACTGCACCCCTTTTGCAAAAGCTGATTTCTTTTCACTACAGATCAATATAATGTCAACTAGTTTATGTAATTTTCTGATATATCGAAACCACATGGATTTAAGTTTTATATTTTAGCTAATCCTGTCCAAATACTTAAAGTGAAGGGCTGAAAGCAGGCAACGATTTGCCTGCTTGCCCAACACAAAAATTGCATTTTTCGTTTTGCACTCTGCTAATGTATTGTAAGAGAGGATGAACAAACAGATTGGTCTCCTCCCACCACATAGCTGCATTGCCAGCACTCAGGGAAATAAAGACTGCATGGATTAAAAAGTCGCAAGGTTACTATTAAGGCATAGCTACTGAAACAGGAGCATGCACTGAAGAGCTCTCAGTTCAACAGAAGCAGTCCTGTTGTGAGCAATGTCAGCCTCACTGCTAACGTGGGAGCCAGGGATGAGAATGCAGGTAAGAGCTTTCTATACCAGGGCATGAGTAAATCATGATGAATTGCAGCCATTGCCACGGTAATTTGTGAGGTGCATATTTTCTTTTAAATTTTGACTTTTGAAAACTGCTTTTTTTTCAGCTGCTTGAGACAAAAGCAATGGAGTTTTTTCAGCACTGCCTATGAAGTGACGTTACTGTTTGTGCTTGTTTTAAAATCTATTTATGATGCATGTTTAAGAAAGCATTTGCAGCTCCTAAGGTTTATGTGTGTAATACTCACAATCATTTAAGCAAACTTCTTTAGTATTTTTTCCCTAGGCACCCTCTGAAGAAATCTTTCCTCTGAATCACAGTTTGTGCATATGCAATTAATTACTGTCAGGCTGTTACACAGTCTGATCATGTGGGAATTGACCATTTAGTTTTCACATAGAAACAGCCTTTGCCTTTTGTCCTCACTTAGAAACAGTGCTTGCATTGGCATTTTGATGACACTCTTATCCACAGTTTGCTGGATCAGATATTTTGATTGAAGTACTTGAAAGACATAATTTCATAAATACACTTAAAGCAATTCCACCCAAACCACCTCATTCTTCCTAAATCATTCTCATTGTATTGCTGAGTTTTCAAATACCTTTAAAAAGCTTTATGTTGTGATGTGCCAATTTTTGAATTGTGTACCTTGTAGACATCTCACAGTATCCTGGTGATTAATGATAGGATAATAAGACAGTCTTCACTTAGAAAAATACTTTAACTTCTAGAGTCCTCTAACCAAATATCTTTTTCTTTATCTATAAAGATGCAAACTTTTTTATGAAAGTGAAAACAGACTGTAGGTCATCAAACTATTCTGAATATTGTTTGCACTGATAACTCATTTTTATATTAATAAAAACAGTAGGTAAAAAAATTATTTATGGCTATAAACATATAGATCTATTCTAACACCAAGAAGAATTTGTACTTATTTCTGAGCTTTCCAGTCACAGTAGCTGGTTGATGCATGGGCAATATGGAGATCCATAAATAGCCTGTTGACTTAAAGTATTCTGCTTCCATATGCTCAGATTGGTAGGTCTGCTATACATGAGACAAAATTTGAAGGTAAAGGTATTATCTTTGGTTTTATTTGACCAGCTGCTTAGGTGAAAATATAAAGCTGATTTTCATATATTTGCCTAGATTTTTCTAATGTAAAGCTATTGAACCAACCAAAAAAATTTGTTGTGTCATTGTCCTTGAGCCTTTTGGCTACAACAAAATGCCATGAAACATCTCTGTTTCATGTAAGATAGATAGTTCATGCCTAGAATAAGAAATTACATTAGCAGCTCCGAATGGCTGATGGCAAGTAATCACATTTTACAGAAAAGTGTCAATATCATGATCAATGCAAAAAGTGTTACCTTATGCACATGCATACACAGTCTTGCATTGCTATTAATTGATTTTTAAGTCCAGGAATACTTACTTTTTTTTCTTGTACTCTTCACCAAACAATGGTATTTCTTGACAACACACTTTCCAAATAATTGTCCATTTTACCTTATTAAAAAAGTAATCTATGGACACTACACTGAAAGGAGTTATAAAAATAGGGAGGAAATGTTAAGAAAAGGTGAATGTCTGGATCCATCTAAATTTTTCATCTATGAGCTTACACAGAAAATAACTGGTATTGTTGTTGTGTCTTTGTATTACATTTGCTGCCAAACTTTACTTTTTTGTCTCTCCTATATGAGTCAGTATGTTGATTGAATTTATCATATTCTTTTTAGTAGACTTCTATCTCATTTTAAAAAAATGCACTGCATATACAGCAATTGAAGTTGTCTCATGTTGTCACTGTTTGTTCTTCTCGTTCTAGGTGATGTGATTGTCTATATTAATGAAGTTTGTGTCCTTGGACATACTCACGCAGATGTAGTCAAACTCTTCCAGTCTGTTCCTATTGGTCAGAGTGTCAACTTGGTGCTATGTCGTGGATACCCTTTGCCCTTTGATCCTGAAGATCCTGCCAACAGCATGGTGCCACCCCTTGCAGTAATGGAGAGGCCTCCGGTAGTGGTAAATGGAAGACATAACTATGAAACTTATTTGGAATACATTTCTAGGACTTCTCAGTCTGTTCCAGACGTAACAGATCGACCACCACACTCCTTGCACTCCATTCCAGCAGATAGTCAGCTTGATAGCACATTCCCACCACCTGCCCATGATGATAATATATCAATGGCTTCTTCTGGGGCCACCCAAGCTGAACTCATGACCTTAACCATTGTGAAAGGGGCCCAGGGCTTTGGCTTCACTATAGCAGACAGTCCTACAGGACAGAGGGTGAAGCAAATTCTAGACATTCAGGGATGTCCTGGTTTGTGTGAAGGTGACCTCATTGTTGAGATCAACCAGCAGAATGTACAGAACCTGAGCCATGCAGAAGTAGTGGATATACTTAAAGAATGTCCTGTTGGAAGTGAAACTTCTTTGATTATCCATAGAGGAGGTAAGTTTGGAAAGTCTGTACAATTACAAAAATGTGTATAAAAGGTTCGAAACCATAAGACATACATATACTCACTACATCCTTGTTTGCTAGATTGGAAATTAATTTCCATGTTGTGGGAAGTAACACCATTGGTTCTGGAAAAGTGTGTCTGTAATTAAGTATCCTAGGCAAAAATCTTACAGTTTGTTGTACATTTCTTTATGTGTTTTGAGTGTCAATGGTGCCATCTCTGTATAAGGGTAAAACTAGGGCAGTCCTGGACCTTCACCCCATAATAGTTTGTGTGGTGTCTGCAGCAAACTCACGTAGTCCCAAAGCAGTGCTGCAAGCTTTAGATATAGCTGTATGTATTGACTCATTAATGTAGATCAAAATCAGAGCAATTATTTGCCCTTTACAAGGTTACTGGTTTTCCTAAGCCATTTTGCCTCCTTTTCATTCACTGTAAAAATTTTGTACAACATTGTTGGGGTTATTTTCTTTCCTGATAACAGAGATCCATGGTATATATTTCTCTGATTTTTAAAAAAATGGCTTCTAGCTATTTGGTTTTTCTCACCAGCCTGACACAGTAAGTTTGAATGTTCACCATTGGAAGGGGAGAGTCAAGACTTATCCATAAAGAAGCAATAAGAACAGAAATAGAGTTAAAAACTTGACAGGGATAAGTTATTTCGTAGCTTTTATTATTTTAGCCAAACAAAATTTCTTTGGTGGTTTCAGATGAGCATTCATCCTAATTTATTTTTACTTGAAGTAAATAATGATTGGATTTTTTAAATTAAAAATCTTTGTTTCTCTAAAGGCATTCATATGTCACTTAATGTACGTTACTCTGTGCTTCAAGAGAAAAAGAAAAGGATTCTATGCACAAAGATGCAAGAATACTAACTACTTTCTGTCTGAAGAATAGAAATTGGGAAGTGAAGCTTTAGTGTTTGCATATGACAAATGTTTATCATTACAATACCTAAAAATCCTTAGAATAAGGAATATCGTACATATCAAATTGCAGAAGTAACAAACATAAGGTGATTATAGGTGATCTATAGTCACACAGTCAATAATGCCACATAGTCAATAAGTTATTTTTCATGTATATATATAAAAGAATGATTTACAAGAGAGACTCTGATATTTCTTTGGAATGAAACCAAATTAGGATGATAATTAAATTGAAGTCACTATAGTATATGAACTTAGAGAAAGTAATGGTTGCTGAGAAGCTGTATTCATTGGTATTAAATCTGGTTCTCCTTAATGGCCATTAAGAATCTTGAACAATGGAGTAAGCAACATTTTTGTTTTATTAAGAAGTTGACAAATTAGGGAGAAATTCATAGCCAAAAAAGTGCATAAAGAGGATTAGAAGGGTTAGTGTAACCCCAAAAAGGTGGAATTTTATTTTGAAAAAGGCAAGATAATCACCCTCTAGTGGAAAACAATTTAGAACATCAGTCTTCAGAGAGAAGTGGAGTGTGAAATCCAGTATGCTGAACAAGCCTGAGTAATAATAGGCAACAAAATAGATATTTCAGCAATCAATGCAGGACAGTAGTGAAAAAAACCTGAACCAGCAACATACTTAAGCTCTTGAGGATAATTGCTCTCTGAAGAGAATTTCTTCTTAGATCAGTGATTCATGATCAAAACATGATAGTTTAACATTGATCAACATGATAGTTTAACAAGTTCTGGTACATTAACTGAGCAAGCTGTGGTTATTTTCTACACATGGCCGTGGCAGGTAGGAGATAGTACACTGAGCTCAGCACTCGATAAAACTCTCTTAAGTTTTCACCCTCTGGTCTCCTCTCAGGCCAAGCACCGAGGTACAGGTCCTTCCCCTGGCTCAGCTGACACAACATACTAGGTCCAAATGCAGTGACATCTAACCCTCTGCTGCTGGGGCAGGAGGTGGTTGGCTGCTTTAGAGAATGCAAGGAAGAGAAAGAGAGCGTGTTTTGTTCATGGTAGAACAATGACCAAGACTAAAGCAAATGTTTGGAAGTACTACAGTGTCATTAAGCCTAAGGGAATGATACAGAACAAATACAAGTTTACTATCATAAATTTTTGTGCATCAGAAATAATGACTATACCTTAATTCAAGGTTGTGAGACTGTGAAATTAAAATTCAAACAAACCTCACTTTTTTGAGTGATTCAAAAGAACTGAAAAAAATAGTGTATGAATCAAATCTACTCTGCCTAAGAGATGGCTAAATCATATCTTAACACAAATATGAGAACTGTTTTAAGATGGAAACCAGGGTTTCGTTTCTTTTTTTCATCTATTCATAGAAAAAGGGACTCCATGTGACTAAATATACACCTAGAATGCAGGTTATTATATCTATTTTAGTCATCATGTCTCCTTTTATAGTCCCTGTGTTTTTCTATGATGTAATTCATGTAATTTCACTGTAGATGTTTCAAATAAGTCAGGTATATCTAGGCATATGGCATACCTTAAAACTATATTTGCTGCTTGACTGATTATAAAGGGAGTAGAGGATGACTGATTCAGGTGTGTATGTCTATCCAACATGTTACAAATAATAAAAAGGTGATAAGATTTGGTCATGTGAGATAATCTGAATACAAAACCAAATACTTAGAGAAACTTTCTTTGACTCTGAAATATTTAGTCAGTGACACCAGTAAAGCAAGACATACTTTATTACTCAAGGATCCAATTTTTAGTTTATTATCTTTGATGTGTAATGACACTTGAATTATGTCATCCTTTTCCATCATTACCCTATGCATCCTGTCTTTAATGTCTCATTTTTAAGATTATGACCAAAGGGCTGTTCCTGCCTGTGGAGGATGCTGTGTTTTGCATAGGATTGTGTGTTGCCTTGTAATGTTTCTGTCTCTGATATGAATATGGCACACCTAAATGTGGCAAATCCGTTTCTGTAAGTGACTTAATTTCTCTGTCAATTCATCCAGCAATCTTATCTACATTGCAGACAAGAAACAGATTGACATTGACTGTGATTTATTCTCACTATAGGAAGAAGTATCTCATACTGGAAAAAATACTCCCTTGGATGCACACAGTGTGCATGCTACAGCATTTTAAAAATGGTTTAAAAATTCAAGCTTAAAAGGTCAACAGCCAGAGTATGCAGAAGGAAAGGTCTGCATATTTCAAAAGGATGGAGAGAATAGCAGTACTCAAATTTAAAGAGGCCAGTAAAATCTCTCTCACCATTAGCAAAAAGAGACTTGTCATGGGATACAATCCAGCTGGAGGAAGTCCCACAACTAAGTCTACTCATTTTAAGATTTCTAAAGCAGAAGTAGCAATGTATCTGCTTGTTAAAAAATATAGTAATGGAAATAATATGATTGTCTATCAAAGGAAATGCAAAGCATCTCTCTAGCACTGGCCAGACATCTCACTTTTTCTTGTTTATTGGACAAGTTCTTTGCTGAGTAAATGCACCATAATAGTTCAGTATCTTTACATCTGTTTTTGCTGAACAGCCATATTGTTTCCATTGATTACTATAAGCTGACAGATGTGTTTGTACTGAAAAACAAAAACTAAAATTAATGGAAAAGTTAGTGGAAAAAATGTTACCTAAAAAAAAAAAAATCAATATAAAAGAAAGAAAATAACACCCAATGAGATTTACTCCTTTCCAGCTTTGCTTCAACTTTACACTTTATCCTCAGCTTCTGCAGTAGATTTCATTGAGTACAGGCTGCTGAAATAGTGTGGAAGAGCTCTCAAAAATCAGTCTTTCTGAATGTAGATAGAGCGTAAATCCTGAATTTCTACTGAATAACAGCACTTAGTGGTTGAAGTGGTATGTAGCAAATTTATGTAGAGCAAAATATTCAGAAATTAGGATTTCAAAAACTAGGTTTGGCATGTTCTATTAATTGAGCTATCCAAATATTTGACATAAGCCATCTCTTTTAGAAAGTACCTTTGAAATATATGAACCTACAGAGAGCAGAAGTGCCCAGCTACAGAAATGTTCCTGTCTAAAAAAGAACGGATAGATTCAAATGTAGATCCATCACGACTATGTCTGAAATGCTGTTGTTAAGGAAACCTGCAGACAACCCAGGGCTGATTCATGAAGTTATGGCAACTCATAACAGGTGTTGAGAGTGAAACATTAAATGCAAAAAGTGGGAGACTGACAAAATTCCTACATCAGATGGCTATTTTATAATCATGGAATCAGAGAATAGTAGAATCCAATCTGGCGCTGAGAAACTGAGAATGTTGGTAAAAAATTGAGCCAGAGAACTGACTCACTGTCCACACTGTTTAATTGTTAGCCCAGTCCTGGTGTGGGACCTGACTGTCAGCAGCCAGTGTCACCATGACATGGCATGGGATATACTGAGGGCCACATGCAGTGCACACGCAGTGAAGGTGGGGAGGGAGAATTCAACTACGTACTTGTAAATTGTGTGAATAAAAGGAAGGCAAATTATCTTTCTCAGATATTCTACTAATCTTAGTAAAAAATGTGTAACTCCTTAAAAGCACTGACAGATAACAGTAAATCACATACAGTATTATCAATTTCAAAAACAGGCAGAAATTTCACCAAAAAAATCTCTGAATATTCCTAGTGGAAAACACTAACTCTTCAAAATAAGCAGACTTCAGTGGAAGGAACCCTCCATCCTCAGTACCCTTTCCATGGACTTATTTCAAATTTGCCAGTTTTGCCTTTCTCCCATAGAGGTGAGATTTATTTTTTTTTTCCTTTTTTTTCCATTTTTTTTTCCCTTTTTTTCCCCCCCCAGGATTGCTATGTGTTTCAGTTCCTCTGGTCAGGAAAGCTCATGCTTCTTTATCTCCAGGTTTCTGTCTTTTGGGAAAGCTGCATAAGATAAAGCTGAAGCAGCACGGTCATCCTGCTAGAACTAGTCTGGCCCAAGAAATTCTGATCTCTTTGTTTCATGAGCTCAGGCCACCACTGAGGTCTCTGTGGCTTTTATTCTCATTCTGCAGTTCTTCATTCAAAATATTAACACAGCACCTGTTGCAAACTGAAGACCCTGTACCTCATGGCTTGCTCATCTCCAGCTCAGGACTTTCTAGTCAACAGTCCTGAGGATTTAAAGAAATTTAAGTCTTGGAAGTATTTTGTAGCCTTTTGATTTGGAACTTACGGAGGTTTTCCATCATCCTACTGTCTCTACTGTTTTATATCCCTGAGTCATTGGCAAATTTGTCCTTTCTAGTCACTTCCTAAAGGAACCCAGTCTTGGTTTAGTTGCATCCTATGGGTACTTTAACAGTAGTCTGTTCATACTTGCCTTATTCATGAAGTTCTGCTTCTTTCATTGTTTCTGAGAAGAGATTTTGGGACAGACAATGTCTCATATCTCTCCTGTTTCCTGATATACTTTCTACGCTCCAGACGCTTACTTCAACTGTACATTTGCCCCTGATCCATTTCCCTCTTATTTCCTGAAAGTAGTCTAATGCTGAGAGGAATATTTGGCAATATTTGGAAAGCTGCATTGTTAGCCCTCCTGTATTCTTAAATGTCACATGTATCTCGTTTGTGAGCTTAAGGGACATTTGATCACACAAAGGGAGTGTGGACGTGAACCTAACAGTGAACCACTGAAGTGTGTACCACATGAAGTGTACCACATGATGCATTGATACCTGGAGATTGGAGATAAAAATGCCTTCTGTTGAACATGTTGCTGACAACATCCTCTTAAAATTTTCTCTTTCCAATTTGCCACACCATTTTGCCTTGCCATCCCTCCAAAGTGCTCTGTTGTTCCTGGATCCATCTGCTTTAAAAATGATGGAAAACAAAGGTTCAAAGCTGACCTTTTTGCTTTCCATTTCAAAATTATGAGCTTTTTTTATGACATCATAAATTCAACAGTTTCCTCAGTGTGATTTCTCTGTAAACATATTCTTCTCATGCTGGCTTTTGAGTTGTTTTCTCCTTTTTTTGTGCTTGTTTTTGTTGCTATTTTTAGCTAGTAAAGCCAAAAACATTTAATGATCAAAAATATTGTGAGTCCTGCTATACTGCCCACTTCACTGACTTTTCTGTTAGATGTCAGGTTGCCCTTTTCCCAGCCATGGACACTTGCCCCTTCCTACCTTCCCTACATAGAAATCAGTATTTTGTGCAAAATAGTTTCCTAACAGCCTTGTGAGAAGGACACTTGTCTTTCCTTTGTTAATTCCAGAAATAAAATTTCTGAAAGGTTTTTAGCAAATACTGTTACCATGCAAAAAAAAAGTTGTTAAAACTGTTGTTAAACAGTTTAACAGTTGTTAAAAATTTGTAAAAAGCCGTCTTGTTAACAAAATTTCTGAAGCACTGCTTTCCTGACTCATTTTAACAAGGCATGTCTCACCTTGCAGAGTATCATATTTTTATCTGTGAGATATGTTCTCTCTAGTAACCTTCCAATTATTTACATCCTTTTTCCCCTACACATTGAGACTGTTTTATACTTTGGATTCACTTGAAATAGTTTTTAAGCATCTTGTTGCCATTATCTGGTATAAAATCTATTTCAATAAGTATTACACATTATAGCAGATAAACAAAAAAATAAGTTATATATAGAGCCTTGTTTATGAAGGGATTCAATGTAAATCTTCTTACTGAGAGGAATTGTAACATTTCAGTAACACGGGGAATGACAAACTTGAACAGGAGGAGTTAGGGCAGGAGACCAGTTACCCTGAAATTTGCACTAATGAAACTTTCATATCTTTTCTTGTATAGCTCTGATTAGCAGTGAAACAGTGTGCAATTGCTTCCATATTTCTGAATAAAAGATAAAGAAACCACAGACTTCCTTAATGAATATAGATTCCTGAAAAAAAATATACATTAATAATAGTTAGTAGCTGTTATACTGTATTACCAGAAGTAGTATTAATTGCATTGTATTTCAAAGTGGTAGTGCTATGGTTTTGCTCCTTCTTTCTTATTAATGTTTGTGCAGTGTGTGGTATATTTGTGGATAATTTTGCAAAGCATTAGATAAACCCTTTTAACGTATATTACACAGAAGGTTTTTAATGACTATTAGAGAGCATTTTGTTTCAAAAGTGCTTTTATCACTGGTGAAACTGTTTTCTAATGTAGGCTTGTATGGTCTATGTGAAATCTGAGGAGTGCTTCTATTAAAACTTGGGGACACTTCTCCTAGGCATATGTGTGCCTAACTCTTGCTGACATTGGAAGGAATTAGTTTGCACACTGGAGAAACAGATCCCTGTAGAAAACCTTTTAGCAAAAAGAAACACGAGTGTATAGGCGTATATTGTCATCACTGCATGCCATAAAGAGGTAACTACCATTGCTCCAGTGGCTATTCTGGCATTGAATTCTTATACCCAAGAGGCTACAAACAGTGAGCAGTCAGACATTAAGAGTTTTTATGACTACAGAGAGATTTACTGTGCACACAGGATTTGTGCAGAGCTGCAGGCACTCTGCCTTCAGGACAGGCAACTCCTTGTCTCTCTCGAGGAGGTATAGGGCATGTTATTGTCTGCTAGCTGCAGCCCACATCACTGCTAGAACCCTACAGCTCCACTGGCAGTACTGCAGACTGGTTTCAGTCTTACTGATATTAGTGAATGAACTCACACAAATTGAAGAACAGTTCATTTGAGAAAACAGACTTTTTGGCTTGTCTACCTTGGAATCTGGCCAGGCCAGAGAAGTTTCTCTTCTGCACTTGCAAGCAGTATTACGAGAAAACTTAATGGTATTCTCTTGGACTGTGCATCTCAGTGAAAGATGACATCTTTGAAGCCAAATACCTCCCAAGCACAGTACATGGGAGAGCCTACTGCAATACTGAGGCATGAAGAAACTTGGGGTATTTTCCCAGTCACCCATAGTCTAGTTTCTGAGTGAATCTCACCTTTTTCAGAGGAGATTTGGGAGATCTCAGCCTAAGGATGGAGAACTACAGAGCTGGACTCTAAAAAAGTACCATACAACCTGTGCTTGTGTACTGAGGCATGTCTAAAGTTTAGTCTAAATGTGTTGAACAATGTTTTTGTTGGTTCAGTATAATGTAATGTCCTATTAAACAACATTTGTTGGGCTTCTAAATCTGTTGTCAAAGTACATTGTGTAGACGTTGTGATGTGGTGATTTGTAAAATAGTGCAATATTTTATAGTAATAAAGTAAGCTAATACACTATGAAACAAGTGACTACATTATCTATTGTGCTACAGACTTGAGACACAGCACTGGGGAGATGGGAAGGTGTGCTTTTCAGGCACTTCCTAAGCCACAAAACTCTCTTGGCCTCTATGGTTTGCATATCCAGTAAAAATGCAGAAACTAAATTAGTCTTCTAAATGAGGTACCAATCTCTGTACAATTCTTTGAGCAATTTTCATTTACATTCTTAAAAAGGGAAGGAAGGCTTTAACAATGGCTATGCTTGCCCTCTATGATTCATGCTCAACATTTTTTTTTAATAATCCAAGATTATAACATTTATTAAATACAATACTGCCTTCTCAGGAAGCCTTTGGGTGACTCATGATTCAAACACAATCAAAACCAGCACCAGGATACCTACCCCTTTGTTGTGTCACCTTTAGCTTACAGTTAAAAAAAAGGACATGGTAGCCAAAGCTGCCAGGCACAAATTCTGAAAGTTGACTCCCAGGTATATCCAAACAGATTTCTAAAGGAAATAAATTGCTTTCCAAAGCTAAATTTTTCATAAGTTGGAACAGTATTTCAGCACAGAAGAAACATACTGTGCAGTGTTCCTGTTTGGTAAATGAGAAATCTTGACTTTTATTTGTTTGATACCTTTTATTACCATAAGCTAAAATAAGATAAGCTTTCTTAAAAACACATTCCCAGAGTCACCTTATTTTTAGTGTATATTTCAGATGTGTGCAAATTATACTCAATGGACTTTTTAGAATATTTTTCTCTAATGTTAGCATTTTTAATTGTATTTCATGTGCTCCAGATCGAGCACTTTTAGAAATTCTCAGATAATTAGAAAAATAGTCTGTATGCATGAATGCAAGCACAGATGCAAAATCTTTGAATGAGAAAATATTTTAATGATCTTTACATCCATTTTATCAATTCATTTCCATTTCTATAATTAGGGTTTTTTATAGCAGAAAATTTGCTAATATTTTAAATTGATAAATGATGATGATGGTAGTAATAGTAGTAGTAATATTTTTAATAATAATGCCATTTTTCTTAAATAAAGTTAAAAAATTATTAATAATTCAGGGATTAATTGACATCATAGAAAAGGTTTGCTGATTGTGGGAATACCACAGTATTATCTATATTTTAATAGTTTCACTAAACTCACTCATCAATATAAAGCCAGTATCTTTTTCTTACAACCCCTGCATAACTTCTGTATTTTAACTTGTTTTCAATAAATATGATTATTTTAGGTATCTGGGGCCAAGTAGTGCCTCTGTACTGCAACATAAACACTATCATACCTCTGAAGTACAGCAAAAAACACCCTTATCTGTTCCTTAAGAGGAAAAAAAGAATGACCATTTGAGGAACTGTAAATAGTAGTTCTAGTGGGAGAGTATATCAGAACACCCAGCTTCTCTTTTGCATCCCTCTTAAGCCTCACACGATTTAACATCTCATGTTCTCTGGAATAAGTATGAGGAAGTACTTAGTGAAAATGGAAAGATTCTGGCAGATGATTCAGCTGTTTAGCCAAAATGCAGGATGAATACATCGATGGAAGGCCCTAGAGCAGCCCAGAGAGAATTCTGGGAGAAGTCCACAGGGCTTTGATCTGTGCCAGTGAAAGCCAACAAATGTGGCATAGTCAAAGACAGTCAGCTCCATCCTGTTTCTGCCATTCTTCATTAGCTTTTTACATGTTTTACACAGTCCTTCCTCAGTCTGCATGTTTATTGCTTGCCATTCTGGTTCCATTTTCCTTCATTTGGCAATTCAGAGAAGTTGCCATTCTTGAATGTCAGCCCAGTCTTTGAACTTAGCCTTGCTCTGAGCAAGAGATTGTCCTAGCTGTGCTCCAACTATCCCTTCCAAGCTAAACACTTGCAATATTCTATGATTCCCACATTTGGGCCCAGGATGCTAAAAGAGAGGGTGTCTGATTGAACAAATCATCATCTAGATAATTTTAAACTTCTTCTGCAGTACTTCTCAGAGAGAAAGAGAAGCTTTTTAATCTTGTCTCCTTATTACACCATATTGAATATATATTTCTTTATATATGAGAGTTTTTTAAAAGTCAGTGCAAGGAGGAAGAATGGTGACATGCTTTTTGATTTCAGCTTGCCAGATGTGTTCCTAGAGATTAAATACATAATAAATTATTCTCACACTGTAATTGAAAAATAATGCACTGTTTATTCACTTGTTATGTAGCATCTCTGGGAGATCTCGGTAGTAGAGTTCTCTGTAAAACAGAAACATCTGGAGAGTCTGATGCGGCTAACATTCACTGCAGGACCACCAACTGGAATGATTATTTCTACTAAAGTTAATCTTGAGTAAGCAAGAGGTCTCTCTTGTAACTTGTTCATTACGTATCAGACTTTTAACTTTATCAAGTTCTTTATCCTAATAGCATCACATTAGGATGCATTGTACTAAAAGATGAACCATCTACATACAGCTTCAGTCAAAATCATCTTTTTTGAGTGTTCATCTCACAGTGATTAATTGATCTCGAGTTTGGTGTCTCACCGGAGATTCAGGTTGTTAAAAGTCCCCGGCCCTCTAAAAGCCCTGAGCTGTGTCGCAGGAAAAAAGTGGAGTCTTCAAGGCCTTGTTTTCAGGTCTCTCGTGTTGTTTATTATTTGGTATCTCAGAACTTTCTCTGCACCCAGCTGAGATCCGAACAACGGCTGNACAAATTGATTCTATGTTTTTTCACGTGTCCCTAAAGGCAAAATCTTTTACATGCAACATTCTTGGACCTGTCTTCCCAGTCTTGCCTTGCAGCACATATAGCCACGTTCTCCTCAGCACTTATTATCAAGGATCCTGTGTAGGCAGCTGCAGGGAATCCTTCCTCATCTGCTCTGGGCAGCAAGCAGGGATCCTTTGTGTGAGGGAAACAGGCATCTCTATGGTGCCATTCAGTTACTGTAAACATCTAAAGAATGCGAAATGGATAGTATTCTAAAAGAACCTATTCTTCCCTTTTGATTATTAAAGTTTTTAAAAACACACCTGCCAACATTTCAAATTTTAATTTCTACTCACTTTTGGTGACATCCCAACTTAACTGTGAAATAGTTAGATTTCTAGTCTACATGAGTCAAAATATTTACCCCTACAGCCAGTGGTGCAAAATAAGCACCTGAAAAAGGTGACTTAAATAATTGTATTCAGTCATTGCCTAAGCAGCTTGTTCTCTGGGTTTGCCCATTATGCTGCACAGATTGGAGAGAAGTCTGGATGAGAACCTTAGGTTAACTCACAAGCCAGATGAACAAGGTTGCATAGGATGAGTCCTGCCCACACACCAGAGGCAAGCATAGGTAATAATCAAAGTTATTAAAAAACCCCTGCATCATTGCAAAAGCTGAAACTTGTTTCATGCACTAAGGCTTAATCTGGAATCCCATTCAGGCTACTATAGAAATTAGTCTGGATTTCTTTATAAAAGTGAAGTTAGAAATGTAGCCTACATAAAATATTTCATTTTAAATATATAAATATCTTTATTAATACTTCAAATTTTATTATAACATTTAATTGTTTTATAAAATGGACTTTTGTAAGTCTTTACATGCAACAACTTCACTCCTTACCTAAAAATGGAAACAAGTAAAATTAGTATGGCTTACATTTGATTGAAAAATTGCTTCACTTACCAATCTTTTAACATAATTATAAGCAGGAAATCAGTGAGGGAATTTATCTTTAATGAACTATCTCTAGGAAAATTTCTTGGCTTCTGACTAAATGCACTTTCTTTGAAAATCCTGTAGAAAACATAAAATCAATACTGATAAACTTTGCAGTTGGCAGTGAGTTTGATCCATGTCATTGAATAGACAAGACATTACTGATAAAGAGCAATGTGGAATGCTTAATAAATTATCAGAAGACAGGAAGTGTTTTTATCCAGTCATTGCAAATTAATTCCTGAAAGAGAGTAAGGAATGCAACCCAAACTTGTAAAAATGCTTTTAAATCATTTTGAATAATCACCTGAGCATAACATCACAATGAAAAAAGGCAGATTCAGCAAAACTTCTTAAAACTAAAGGATTTGTTTATATTTTTCTTATTAAGATGCAATTGGTAAACTATTTTATTTCAGTTATTATTAATGTTAAAAAAATCAGTGAAGTCCTGTTTCAGATTGTCTTTCCCTGTTTCTTCATAGTTGTCCTTCCATCTTATTTTTCCATTTTTTTCCCATTTATTTCAAAGTTACTTTGTGACACTTCCATATACAATGCAAAGATCAAGCTTCTGGTAGATGTAATATCTTTAAAGTTTCTTTTTTATCAGACCTTAAATACGGGATTTCTATAGGATTTTCCATACAATTCTTCAGTAGCAAAAGTAATGGCTGATTCAGTTGTCCACATGCAAGGTAGATGGAAAGATGTTTCCTTACTACCTCACTCCGTTTAAAGATCTCATTTCCTGTGCAGACAACTGGGCAGGTAATTTCAGGATTTATTTCCTGTGATGAATCTTGCAAGTAGTTGTTCATTAAAAGCTTGTAAAAATTAAAGAAAAGGACTTTGCTTGGGAAAAGTAGCCTAAAACAGAGCTGAAAGGATAGAAACCAGTAAGTGGAGAATTAGACATTCAGAAAAGATGTTTTGGGTCACATGAGTACTGGTAAGAGCCGTGTTTTCGCGTGATCCTTTTTTCAGCAGATAGCAGGCACAGTCCCTGACCTACAGCTCTCTGGCTATCAGAGTCTATTAGCTATGAAACTGCTTCAAAGACATTTGTAGTTACCGTGAGTAAATATTTACCTGAAACAGCTGCAGCCATCCTCTGTGTCAAATACATAACAGCAGTCTGATGGAGAGATCTCATTGGTTTCTTCCAAATGTGTAGGCTGCCTTTATTCCTCTGAGAAGTGCCTGAGTTAGGCAGGTCCTTCTGCAGTGAAGACAGGCCCTCCTTCCTGAGGTCCTGATGGAGAGACATTTCCAGGAACTGTGGGGTCTGAGCAATGGAAGAAGAGTCAGGGCAGACAGCTGGGGATCAACAGCCTAAGCTAGCAACCTGCAGAGAGGAGCAAAGCACAGACACATGGGCTGCAGAGGGAGTGGGATGAAAATCTGGGGGCTAGCAGGGACTATACAGAGCTTTTTATAACTCAGGGAGTCATTGATTTCACTGGAAACAGGGACCTCTAATGTAGGGACATCGTGAGCAGGGCAAGCTGTTCTGAAGTTTCTTTGATTTCTATGTTCTCTAGTTTATGATTTTACATCTTCCCAATTTGAAAACCTATGTATTTTAGTTCTATTATGATAAAGCTCAGTGGTTTGTGGTTTTGTTTGGTTATATATATAACCAAGCTTTGCTGCTCTTCTAAGAAGGAGTCTAGGCAGTTCTAGATAAAATCTTTGGCCAGCCTGGGATCAAGCTTATGTGGGAAAAAAATACCCAATGAAAACCTTCTATGTTGCCACAAAATAGAAAGTAATTTCTTCACCAGTTTGCTATATCCTTTGCCTTGAAGATTAAAGGCTTGAATTCTGGAACTAAGAACTGAAGTTGCTTTTTCTTCTGGACTGATAATCATTTCTGTGGCTATTTAATTGTGAGTTAGTAATGAAGAAACAAAAATCACACAGAAATTCTAGGGATTTCAGAGATTTTTACAGAAAGGGGAAGTTCTACTGCACCAGTTCTACAATTTGAGGTGATAAAGACAAAAATAATTATTATAATTATCAAGTCAGGAAAAAAAGATACTCAAATTGAAATATACTGCTATCATTTTCTCTTTTGCCACTTAAAGCTATAAAAATTATATTTAGAAAAAAATACAGACATCAAATAAANCACTTAAAGCTATAAAAATTATATTTAGAAAAAAAAATACAGACATCAAAGAAATATAAAATAATTGTAGTTTAGAATGCAATATAATAAATAAAATAATCATTTTGTGTATTGAAAATAGTGTTGCAAATTAAAAAAAAATTTAGGAAAGAAAAATTAATGCCTCTGAAATTTTGCAGGTGGGGGATCAAGCCTAGTCTCTAGAGAGTGAGTATTAATTCTTAAATACTCAAAAGCTTTTTATTTTTTGCTTGTCTCTGTTGTCTGAAAGATAAAGAATTGCAGTGTAACAACATACATACTTTCGTCACTAAATTTAAATGCATCTATTGAAGATTACTGGTGTAGAATTGCAATTCAGTTACATTTCTAACTTGTTCCTACTAGGAAAGAGATGAATAAAAATTCATGACTTGTGTTTGTACAGAGCTACCCATTTTTATTCATCAATATGTGATAGCTACTTGCACACTGGTTTGGTTTTTTTCTATTTGCCTCAACAGTAAATAAACTTTACCAGACTAAGGAGAATTATAGGTATTTGCCGTGTCTCCCATTTAAGGTCTCTTTGCATGGCAGAACACACAACTTTCAGAACATTCTTCAGGGAAAAAATTGTTCTATGGAAAGTCTGAAAACATTTTTTTTTGTTTTGTTTTCTCTTGCATAATGATATTATTTTCAAATTGCAGCAAATTTTTCTGAATTACTAACTTCTGAGTAGATGGAAATTTTTTTTTTTTTTTTTTTTTTTTTTTTTTTTTTTTTTTTTTTTTTTAT